>VWYI01033420.1:382676-394261 GCA_013399455.1 Anthoscopus minutus
TGAGTTCTTCCTTGGTTTTATGAATGAAGCAGAGGAACCTCTTTTTTCAGTCTTCAGGGATTGTTTATTGTGTCTTATCAAAAGTTCTGAGCCATGGATGGTGCAGGCTCTGCTCTCTCACAAACAGAAGCAATTCTGCCCTCAAGGAGACAATGTGCCGCCTTAGATACAAAACAAACAATCCAATTATTTAACACAACGCATTCTAAACATATATTATTACTTTTCTACCAATAACCAGTTATCTATTCACATAACGTGGCACTGTGGCAGACTCTATCCAATGAGATTGTGCTCTTAACGCTACAGAAAATGGAGTAACTGAAGAAGAAAAAGGGAAACTGAGGCAACACCGACAATCCTCCATCTTGAACCCTTACACCCACAATCTATAAAACCTAAAAATTACATTTTCCACTAAGCAATAACTACCAACTACACCTCTATCTAATTCACCCTTGGGTTGCCTCCAGCCCCTCAGAAAGCTCTGGAAGCTTTCTCCATGGATGGAGGTTGAAAGGAGTGATTTCCTGAGGGTCAGGAGTGCTCGGGACAGGCAGAGAAATATTCCCTCCATCCTGGGTTCCTGCACTTCTCTCCAACCCTTCCTGGCTCAAGCCCCTGCTCCTCAGCCTGCTGCTGTCATCGTGCTCGTGTGACAGCAGTGTCCCTATCCGCACCCGGCATTAGCCACCAGCCACTCTCCTGCCTTTGCTTTAGCCACCTTGGAGCAGGTGCAAGAAGCAAAAACACTTCCCCAAGACGGGCACCTCCATGAAATAGTGTCCTGTCTTAGCAAAACAGACATACCAAGCTGTTTGTGTTGCACCTTTGCTCTTCCAACATTTCGAAGGACAATTATTTCTGAACAGAAAAGCATAATTACAATTTTAACAAAGGCACTTTCACTTTCAGAAATAGTTTTTACCAATATGTTTGCTCAAAAATCCAGCATGTGAGAAGTTTGTTTCATTCAGACAAACCTGCAAGCCATCAAACAGAAAATTACCCTCAGCAAAACAGTAGTGGGAGGCAATGGGAGCGCTTAAATCCCACTGGACATATCACCAATACACAAAAAAAATCACAGAAACCACTGCTAGCAGACAATTCAACAGTTGTTTTATTTCCACCTCAGCCAAATCCCACCCTGAACGCACAGTAACATGTTGCTAAGAAGCTCTGTTCACAGAGGGAACTTGGATGGGCTCCCCATCTCACTGAAAATTATGGATATTTTCCGCTTATATGCACAAGGCCAAGATATCATTCCTGGGAATTGGTGACACCAGAAGACTGAACACAAGAATCAATTGCATCTGTGCTTCCAAAATAAACAACAGCACAATACCTTCCAGCTGAAGGGATTTGGCCTGCACCCCCTGGATCTCTGCCTTTGGCACCAAGGCCAAAAGCTGTCAGCTGGTAAAGATTTCTTGGCTTTTGGGGTGGATAAAAAAAAAAATGAAAGTTTGCTGCTCCGCTGGGGGAACTGCTCAGCAGCTGCACGTGGTATTTCCAGGCAGATGTGTGAGACAGACATAACATTTGGGACACAACTGGAAATTCCGTGCAAGCACCAGAAGAGCAGGGTGTAACACCCCGGCAGCAGCAGGGCCCGAGCACAGCTGGGTGAGGTAAAGCACATGGAGAGACACATGGGAAAGGAGCAGGGAGCAAGAAGACAGCTTGGACAAGCACTTCCAATATTTTTTTTAGTCATATTCACTAGTGCCAGGTGTTCCAGGCAGAACATTTACACTGAAGCAGTACAGACATCACCAGATTTTATTTTTCTTTCAGAATCAGGTCACAAAGCCCAAAGTTTCTATTTTAAGTCTTAGGAACTCGTACTCCTAGGACAACTACATCATCTTTGAGCCAGTGTAATGACAAGAAGCTTCAAGACTTAATGTCAAGGATTTTGGGCTGAGGGAGTAAATAAGAACAGGGAGTGTTTGGAGGTCAGACTGTGCTCATGGTGCTGGTGTCTCCAACAGACCCAAGAGAGCCCAGCTTCTTGTCCATTCATATAATGGGAAACCTGACCTACAGATCTGCCACAAATTGATCTCTAGAATCCAATACATGTGGGTTCCTTTCCCCACCCTTGATACAAATGTTTCCAAGATTTGTTTCTGCCCCTTTTCCTGTAGAGGCAGAATCCCAGGTGGGCACACCAGTGCCTGCGCTCTCAGTGTCACGTTCCCGATGCTGCTCTGTGTGTTCTGCTCTCATGTTCAAGACCCAGTGCTTCATCAGAAAAAATGACTTCAGGAAATTTTCCATCCAGGTGAATTCAGTGGAGATTTTCAGGCATGGTTCATTCGCTGATGTTTTTTTCATCTTTTTCCACAAATAAGCTGCAATACCTATATATAGCAAATTATGATTTAATTCAAACTGTGCCAGTGTCCACATGCCACATCTCTACATTTTTACATTGATTTTTAAACCTTGAGTCACATTTTTACCAGTTTTTCCTTAATTTCACAAGGCAAGATTTCCCTTAAAAATCAACCCATACACATGTTCCATAAGGTCTGGCTGCAGGCCAGGCAATAGAGAGAGGATAGTGTGCTCAGAGTACTTACCACGTCACTGCACTCACACCTAAAGCATTGGGTAGCCTTAGAACTGAAATCTGCTCAAATACTCAAGTGCCCTTAAAAGTGACCCTGAAAGCTTTAGTGAGCCTCCTCCTGCTCCATTCTGCACATACATGACTTGTTAGCACATGGTGTGAGAGCAAGCCTTGGGCTGCTCAGCATCCCAAACCAGGACAGCTTTGAATTTGGATAAAGTTCAGCCAGTTTCCCACTGACACCGGTAGGAAGAGGTGTGAGTGTGTGTAGGGGGAAAGAGAATGTGCAAGACACTCAAAAAGGCAGATAGATGCTTGATAATGTGATTTCAGACAAAGATTCTATTTTAAAATTTGACTTGTATTCTGAAGAGTAATTTTATTTAAATTTAAATAGCTGGATTTGAAAAGAAATGAAAGGAGTTGTGCTTAGCTGTTGCCATTGCAAAAATCTATTCTGGAACATGCTGAGCTATGAATAACACCACAGAAAATTCATAAAATGCACAGCTCATTTCAACGCCAAATTGCAGTTGAAAGACTCAAAATTAATCAACAGACTGTGAGAACCCCAACTCATGATTTAAACCTGATTTCATTTACATCAACATAATGCAACTGATTTCAGTAGAGGTGGAACTTTCTTATGTGATTATAAGAACTTAAAATTAGAAATGTTAACAGTGAGGAGAGGAGGCCTTCAAAGTAGGAAACTCTTTTCTCTGCAAAAAATCCCAGCCCTTTCAAATCAGATTTTAGACTGTAAAAGGTTAAGAGCAGAAAATAAGACTAGGTACTGCACTACAAACTAAACACTGGCCAGAAAATAAGGTATTTTCATCTAGAATTTGCACACAAAATCATAATAGACTGTTCAGAGTACTGCAGGTTCAATCAAAGCATGTTTCAAACTTCATCAGTGCTCATCTTAACATCTTGATAATCATGATGGGCTGGCAAACACAGCTTGAAAGCTTTTCCTTCTGCATCAGCCAAAGCTGAAATGCAGAGAGTATCATGACCCTGCAGGGACTCAGACTTGTGGGTTTTTTTCCTGAATGCTTCAGCACAGACGTTTTCAGTTTTACCACAAAGCAATGAGTGACTGGCTGCTAGAACACAGCACAGAGTGGTTAACCTTGGTCCTTTCAGAGGAAGCAATGGGACTGGATGCTAAGATATGGGGTGGTTTTTCACAGTTCAAAGCCAAGAGTCACTTTTGAGTTTTATTAACTTTAAACCAACAAATCATTTTTAGTTTCAAACCAAGGTTTTTAAGGCTTAGCTAAATGCAGTTACTGCCTGGAGATTCACAGATACCAGAGTAAAGAACAGATAATAAAAAGTTTTCATCTTTCAATAAGATACACACAGACTAAATCTAAACATAACTTTCCTGCAAGGTACATAGCATAAAGCAGCCTTGAAGAGAATTCTTGTAGAAAATTATATTCTATTTCAGGCTTGCCTAAATAAATCAGGGGAATTTGTCCAGCACTCCCCACTTTGAAGTCACAGAAAGCTCTGACTCACTACTTTGTAATACTTTCTAGTATAAGGAGGTTCACAGGGTCAACTTTTATCCCTAATCTTGTGGAACATTCCTCAGTACCTCCAACTCCAGCAGCTTTATGCGTGCCAAAACACAGACTGCAAAATTCTGGCAGCAAATTCAAATGTAGAAATTGAATTACAGGCTGAGTAATTCCAGTAGTGCTCCTGCCTTACATGACTTACAACTATGTATCTTCATAAATTGCACTCAGAAAAAAACTAGACCAAGTGTTTCAAAGCTTGAAATTTAAGTGTGATTGTGATTTTTTTTCCACAGTTTAATGCTCTTTGCATCTAACAGGGAAGCAAATGTTTCATTAGATTAATATTAAATGTGTATTTAAGTTTGGTAACAACCTCACTGCGAAACCACTCTTACTTTTTTTCTTCAACTTTGTTCTATAAAGATGAAAGAATTGGATTTTCTTTTTATATTGCCTTTAAATTTCAAAGGCAAATGCCTTTTCTTTAACCTACAGCACTCAAACCCAGCTCTCAGAAAATAAAGCAGCACCTTGAATTAAGTCTTGAGATGAAGAAATACGGTTTTCCATAAGCAATTTCACAGCAATAAAAATCTTGACTTGGTAAAATATTCATATATTCAACTTGAAATGAAGTAAGAAATCATCATCAAAATCTTAAAAGCATTCTAAGGCCTTCTGGACTATACATAGGTAGGACTGAATGGGGGGTGCAGTAAAGAAAACCCAGCTTTTGTGAATTGTTCAGTCTGGTATGAACCTGAAGATAAAAAAAAAAAAGAAGATACTTAACACATGCTTTCAACACCCATCTATAAATATTAAAACAGGTATAGAAAACAGAAATCAAAGATTTTTGCATTACAGGGGAATATTAAAAATAATACCTGAGGCCAGTGTGTTTCTGCTAAGAACCAGATGCAAATACAACAGACTTGTCTCCTGGTGCATGAAAAGCAAGTACAGCTCTGTTGACCAGAAACATAATTAAAGTGAGAAAGGCAGCAAAGCGGGATGTGGCCAGTGAGCGATGCATGGCCCTGACAATAACTGATTCAGAACTCACAATTCAAGTATCCATAGGCATTTTCTGCAGCGAAAATAATTACAAAGGAATGCCCATTTCTACAGCCTCAGTGAACTCACACATACCTGGATCGTTCAAGCAAGTGTCTTACATATCTCACTCAGACATCAGACAGGAGTGACCCCAGAAATACCTTTCAGCAAGGTTTTGCTGCAGAAGCATTTCAAGGAAACATCAACTTCTAAGTCATGCAGCTTGTCAGACACTCGGCACTAGACACTACAACCTTGGAACATGAATTCAAAGTAAAATGTCACATACCTTAGGAAATTTCCATGCACACATCTTGTAGGACAGTTTCTGTGTTCTTCCACAAAAACCCACAGAACAAAGAGGTGCTGGAAGAAACTCTTTTGGAAGTCAATGTGAACACAGCATCACCTTGTGTATTGGCCTGAAGTCTTCAAAATACAGCATACATCCAGCAATATCTGTTGGTCCTCTAACCTCAGGTTAGACCATTTCAAAATGTATCAGCAATATATGTGAACAACTGTTACACTTCTGGAACAAGATCTTGTTATATGCATACTGCAAGTTTACATAATTTATTCCCTTATGAAAATATCCATTTCAAGTAATTTTGAGAGATGTTTTTGGACTTTCATATCCTTGTTCCATAGTACACATAAATCCAAGTAGGAGGCAAGATTCACCTAGGAATATCCTAGAAACATTGACATTTTATTTTTTCTTCATCTGAAATCAGCCATGTTTCTAGATGTCACAAACACAAATTCCTCCTACAAAACCACAGCATGTACCTGCAAATGAAAGAAGCCCTAATTCACACCAAGACAGCAGGAGTTCAGAAAACATTGCACCTCCACTTTCTCTGAGTATTTGTAAATATACAGAACAGATTTATTCTGTACAGAACACAAGCTTTGCAGTTTACCAAAGGAAGGAGCAAGGCATAAATCTTTCCAGCCCTTGACTGTACAGGAGATCTGGTGTAGCAGCTATAGGATGGAACAGCAGCTTGAAGCAGTTGAGTCCAAGGTCTATTCTTGTAGACTCCTTGTGCTTTCTGGTGCAAGTAAAGCTCAAGTAGAAATGGTTCTAAAAGGTATATTGCAAAATTAAAGTCCTTTTAATAACTAAGACAGAAATTTCCCCCCACTAGTCAGTACCTGAGTTGGAAGATTTTGGAATAAGCAATAAATTGTAGCAATTGGTCTTTCCCATCACACTTGACAACCCAGCATTAAAGAAAACAAATAGTCTGCAGAGTGAAAAAGATCTGCAGATCCATTGAAAAGGATCAAAAAAATCCATGAAGGGCATTTCTCATGGAACAGCAGCCCAGTAATAACTCCCCATTTATTAAGGTCAAAAAACTAGCTACTCAAATGGAGGACAGCAGCTTTTCACCACCTCCTGTGATGTTTATGCTTCTACACACCTGGCTCCAGGTAAGCCAGTCTCCATGCAGCAAATGTGAGCATTATCCTGTGCTTCATATGGCAGACCTACAGCTCTTACTCAGTTCTTATCCACCCTGTTCCAGACGTTGTCAAGAATAGGAAGATGTTCAACAAGCAGATGTGCATATCTGAAACTACTTCAATTACACAAACAAAAAAGTCAATACAGACATGCAAAAGAATGCCAAGCTAAGAGGTTTACATTAAGCAAAAGTCTACAAATTCAGATGCTTAACGCAATTTGCTCCTTTATTTGTTTAGCCACCTTCAGTGTTCTAGGTGGGCTGATAAATATGCACCAATTGGCTGAGGAACCAAAGAGGTTATGTGGTTTCTACTTTTGTAATTTTAAAGCCACATTATTTTAAGCAAGCAGATAAAACAAGTTTGTGTCTGAATGGTCACAACCCTCGGGGCACTGCTGCAATGTCTGCATAAACCTGTTGTGATCTTAAAGGTGTCAGGCACATCTGACAGTCTGCCTTGGCACAAAGCAAACACCAGGCACACTGGGCTGTACCACCTCTTCTCAGCATCTCTCCCCTTTCTCCTCCTCCTCCCTTCCACACCAGCTGCTGAGAATCTGGGATCTGTGAGAGCAAGGAATGGTAACGAGCCACTGTTTTACAAGGGACACATTCAAACACCATCACCATCAGTACAGAAAAGTCAGTTTACACTGAATTCCCTGACAACTCCACTATGTGTTTTTCTTCTAAATAAAAAAGTCTGTGCAACTCTGCTGCCTTATTGACAGCTTCAACACTGCCATGTTTCTTTCCACAGCATATCAAGAATACTTTAATAACCAGTAAGATTCAGATCAGCTTTAATCAAAGCATAGGGAGCTGTGTGTTTAAGCAAGAATAACTTGTATTCAAATAATCATTACTGATGTCAAATTAACGTTTTGAGTCATTACCCTTTATATGTCAGTGAGCAGAGCATGTCATTCACACATCCATGATCCACATCAGCACACAGCCTCAGATGGACAACACAATCAGTGTTCACTTGTCAACATGAAGTCCTGTTTCTTTCACAAGTAAAACATTCAGTAAACACTTCAGCATTTTCTTTGATTTGAAATTATAGTACAGCAGGATGGGATTTTATCCATGTGATACTGAAAAGCACAACAACTTTTAAGGTTTGTTTTTTTCAAACAATCAACTGGATTCATAGAAGTCAGCTGAAATGAAACATGACAAAGACCTTCCCAGAAGCTACTGCCTTGCAGTTGCCTTTTTACAAACAGAAAATTAATTACATAGTGAAACCCTCAAATTTATCAATGGGGGACAGGCACCACATGTGATCAGAACAAGTGAGTTTTCACTCACTTTCAAGAGAATTTTCTTTTGCTCTTACAGCCGCAATCCAGATCCCAGATTATATCTTTATATGAAAATTCAAGCTGGAACAAGGCAGTTCTTCACAAACCCCATCCATTTTTTTAAAAGTATACTGAACAAAAGATTGCCTGTATCTTGCAATGTAAGAACAGTGCAACAAAATCTTTTATTGCTGACCAGGAAACAGTTTCACGTGATTAAAACAAACACTTGTGTCCTTGTTCAAAAACAGTCAGATAATTAAGAAGTATCAGACACTAATCATGTCCATACAGTTTAAGTCTGCTTCCTTGTGTACAAACACAAGAAAAACAAATCACTATTTTTCTGCAAAACTAAGCCTTATTCACTGTGAGACTTTTTTGAGTGAAATGAAGGCAATGGTTCTGGTACAGTGAATCGCTTCTCATGAAGTTATCTTAGTTAGAAGGTTCTGCAGGAAGAGTATGTCTAAAAACTGTTAGCAAATATACACAAGGAGGCAGGACTGATGAGAAGCTACATGTAACCTTAGATTTACAGCCTTACTACAGCAACTCTGCAAAATACAAAATGATTTTGCATGAAAATTTTTTAAATAAAACATCTTTTACATGATTGCAAGTGCATAGTTTACAAGTTCAGCCTTGTCTGCCTGTTGTCAGTTTTACAGCAAAGAGGGACAATGCTTGACAGATGACAAATACAGGATAAGCCCTTTATCATGTTCCACTTTTATTGAACATTTTCTGCAAATGCAGATTACAACCTTGGTTTAGGTTGCACGCATCAACTTAAGCCATAATAAATCAGTGTTTCTGAAATCCAGACCCTAGTGGTAAGGGTTAGGTAGTGGTCGATTTCTGTAGTTAGAGAAATTACAACAGTGTAAGTGTCACTCATAAAAGCAGTATGGTGCAAGAGGCTCTTTGGTGCCAAAAAATTGTCAGTGATGCATTTATGAATGCTACTGAGTAAAAAGCAATCTAATTTACAACTCTTCCTCGCAGTGCTAGAGAAACATTAAAGGACACTAGAGACCCTCACACCTTGAGCAGTCTGTGAAGAAATATCACTATTACAGAAAAGCTGTATAAAAATCAATGACAAAAGACTTAAATCAGAAGGTATATCTTATCTTTCATCCTGAAATACAGGTCAGGTATGGCCCAGCTCTACAGCAGGCATATTAAATAATCAGATTTAAAGTGATCTACACATTGAGACCTGAAAGATCACTGCCTTAATCTCACACCCATTTATATGGGCATTTATGTGGCAATGTACTTGCATCAGCTAAATCTTCAGTAGCGCCTAAAGAACAAACTGCCTCCACACCAGCATGCACCCAGAACAGCCATATGGCAAACACCTAGAAGGATGTAGAAACCCCAGATTTCAAGTGAAGTCTAAGAAATCCTAAAGGAACTCACAGTTTGTATCTCTACTGACTTGTGACTTTTTAAACCAGCTGAGTGTACCAGAAGCACAGACTTACTTGTGAGGTTTCCCAAAGTACAATGTATAGGCCGATCCTCGCGTAGATATACACATATGTACAAAATGTATAGAAAAACAAGAGTCCTATCTTGAGTGGAAAGACACTACATATACCACACAGGAGAAAAGGAGATAAAGGGCCAATTCTGCCAGCACGAGCACTCGGTTCCACACTAACTTCAGTCATTATTGCATGCATTAGATGCCCAGAGTCACAAGTACCTCTGGTGCAGCTGAGCCAACTGACTAAACTGCTCTTCCAGTACATCTCACTTTCAACCTGATCTAAAAGTCAAGGTACTACTTCACACATCAATAAAAGAGGAGGAAAGAAAACCCTCATGTGATTTGCTACAGCAAGAAGTGTAGTTATTTGCACAACCTGGCTGGGTTTAACACAACTGCAAATCTCCATTTCAAAACAGACTATTCTACCTCGCAACACCTGCATGGTCAGAAACAGAAAAGAGGAAATGTACAGCTTCTCAGACACTCACTTAGAACTACCATCTCTAAAAACCAAACTTTGTTTCTTTTAAAATGCAAGTTTGCTTCACTGAACTACCACTGCAAATCCTACCCTTTCCCTTCCAACCGTGCCTGCCTCAGCATTCCAGATTACAGCTGAGGCATTTGCACCCTCTAGCTGTCACAGGGAGGAAACATTATTTATATCTAACTTACATTCATTTTCAACTTCAAATTTATTGAGGCAGTTTATATCAATGTATCCATAAAAGAATTCAGAAATAACCCAAGTATACCATTTAAACATCTTCATGATTTATCCATTTACACACTCAGTACACAAACAACCCAGCCTCTGTACAAGTTCATCACATGCAAACCACCCATAAAGACAAAAACTTTAATTAAAAATAAGTCACAACTCAGTGTACTGTTTCAACTGCATCTCCATTTACCAAATGGCACATTGAATATTCTCTAAAATAAGATGTTTTTAACAATCTTGTTAAAAAATTCTTGGGCAAAATATTTCTAGACTTAAAAAACATCAAGATTTTTCAAAACACTCAAGATACTATACAACTTATAATAACCTTGAAATAGGTTTACAAGGTTGTTAACCAAGGTATTTACATACCAAATAATGTAAAGCAAAAAATTTGTATTTCTAATGACAAAAAGGTGATGCATTAAAGATTTATGAAATTAAAATTAAGGCTCTTTGTTATAGTTCTTTATGTAACTTTACATAATAGCCAACTTTGGAAATGTCAGTCTTGCACATTCTTGTCAATCTACTGCATTTAAAGCAGTAGGGTATATTAAGTATTACTTTGAATAATTACATTGCTACTTCTATGTTTGAGCATGCTTTTGAAACACTGTAATTATGAAATATTTACAATGTATAGCCTTCAAACTTTTTGTAAAAGCCCAAGTATGACTGTCTGACTTGAATACAAACAATATACTTGTAAAAACGCTTTTACTTCTCAAAATTAAATGTAAACTACTACAGTTTTAACAAGCAAACCAACTCTGAAAAGTTTCAACGTGTGCCTGAATGTGGACAGTAAAAGTTAGGTGAAATTTCTCAGACAGTACTGTTCTTCATTTCAGACTGAACTATTCATTGTATCACCTGTTTTCTGTAAGCATGTAGAAAAATTAAATATTTTTTTAAAAAATTATTTCAAGACCTACATATACTTTGAGCTATGTCCATAGATTTCTTGAAAACTCAATACTGTCTCCCAGGTTGTAGTGATTGGTCCACAGTTTATTTCAGGATGTGTGTTCAGCTAAAAGCAACTCGCTGTTTTTCATTTAATTTCTCTTAAAAGCAAAATGACCTAAAACACTGAAGACAAAACAAAAAAAAAAAAGGAATGGTAACCTAAAGATCAAAATCATTAGCCATTTCTCCTACTATATCAAAATTTGTAGTCAGAATTGTCTTTATTGACTTTATTTTTAATTTTTGTACACAAAGAAAAACATGTTCATATCCATCATGAACAAAAACTTAAAAAGGCAGAACTAGAAGACATTTGTGTCCTTCACCAAAGCAAAGCTGTGCTAAAGGTTCCAAACATTTCCATTTTTAAAATAAATATTTTCTTTTTTTTTTTTTTCATTGTCTACATT
>VWYI01033420.1:394330-553359 GCA_013399455.1 Anthoscopus minutus
ATACACACTTTTAAACAGAGTCCCAGCTCACTGCGTTTGGTAGCTTGCCATACCATATCCAGCTTGGTTAGGTATTACAGGAGCACCTTGTCCCTGGGCAGGTTGAGCACCAAATCCACCCATCCAGGCAGCAGATGGAGATTGGCTTAAAAAGAAACAGGATGGTTAAAAAAAGTGGGGAAAAACAAATTTAAAAAAATGTAAAAAAAGAACATAAAAACATACTTCCTACACAACTACTTGTATCAAAATAGAACATTTTCTTCTTTTTAATGAGTAATTCAGGTTAAGCTCTACAACATGTGATTCCTGAAAATTTCAAGAGCTTTTTAAGAACAGAGAAAAAACCCCACAAACCTTGGGTACCAGCTGGATATGGCACCTGCCTCCAAAAGCATGAACACACGCAGGTGGCTGGAAGTCAACATCAGTGATGCAGAAATACAAGAAATACTCAATACCTCATGGGTATGAACACCAGTGATAGGCTTATCAGTGCTTAATATGTTTAATTGGCATCAGATAATGAAGAACTAGGCAAAAAAGTTATTTCAAAATTATGTTAAAACAAAGAGTTCTTGTGGAACTAGGCAAAAAATTTATTTCAAAATTATGTTAAAACAAAGAGTTCTTATGAAGACTTCAGTCCTCAAGAGATCCACTATTAAAAGCCCACCCAAATTCTGTAACTGCACAAGTTGAAGTGTCTGTGTGTAGTTCCTTCTCTCCCTGGAGGCTCCTGGTTCACACTCAGCACCTCAAGTTAGAATCCAGAATATATTCAGATACCAGACAAGACCACCATCCAAAACTTTACCACACTGGGTGGTCTTTGTGCCTCCATCATACACAAAATGTGCCATCAGTCAGAGCGACTCACCCCAGTATCTGCTCATGGCAAGCACTGAAAATAAACTTTAGGCACACAGGAGTCCCCCTAAAGTTTGAAACTTTATGCAATCCTTGATCCAAATGAGCCTGAAACTTAAAGATACAGCATTCTTGGAATATTCTAAAAAATTTAAATATAATTACTCACTCTACTCCAAAACCCTGTTGATTCCATGCTTGGCCATACATTCCATATGATGGTACTTGCCACCCATTAGCCATATATTGCCCATACTGTTGTGGATTTCCATATACTTGGCTCCATTGTCCCCACTGACTGTAATCCACCTGCAGAAAGAATAATCCACTGTACTTCAGTTTCTAAGAGATGGTTTATATTGCATTTGTGCTGCTGAAGGCAAAGTTTTGTCTATGTCAATCAGAGAGCTAAAACAAGCAACAATGAGATCTGAAAAATAAGGTATCACTATGACTTAATTAGATACTCGTACTGAAAAATACATTTGTGTGTGCTTGAAACCCCAAAGACTATTTGGTTGGACAGCCACCTAATCTGCAGTTAGCAAAACAGCAAGAATTAAAATTACCTCAAAGTTTCTCCCTATCTTGGATCATATCCAGAAGACAGTAACAGATATTCCATCAAAATCACTAGCCCAATTTGATGAACTGGAACATAACTGAGACAGAACACGGAACTTCATAAGAACTCCACCACAAAATTTAGCCATTAAAACTGGGAAGTCATTACAGGTATAAACACAATTGCTTTTGTAATACAAAGAAAAGGTTAAGTACAGTTACCTGTTGGAAGTTTTTAGTCATATCAGGGGATTCTTTACCCCAATAACATTTAACAACATGTCCTTCAATTGTGGTTCCATTAACTGAAACAATAGCATGTGCTGCACTTTCATGGGTTGAAAACCTAGAAAATGTAAAAACAAACAAATGTTATATTGTACAGTACTTCCATATGATTACTTAAAAAACAGCAATTCCATACATACAGGAAATCCAGAGAAAAACATCTGCTTTCACAAACATTCATCTTCTCGGGTAAAAATGTTGGTGCCCTTTTTACAAGTTCCAAATTATTCTATGAATATATGGTGACAACATTTATTGTATCAGGACAAGTTCAATCAAGTGAAATTATAGAGATGAAGTATTACTACATGCACAGACCCAGAGATTTTGCTTTCTCTGTCCATACCTGACAAATGAGTAACCTTTTTCTGGAAACACCCTTATTTCCATAATCTGTCCAAATGGTGAAAAAGTCTGTCTCATAAGTTGATCTATAATGTAAGATGTTTTTGAATTAGTAATCATGCTGGTGTTCAAGAAGTTTCAACAATAAAAAACAGGAGAACACTTCATACCTGTTAGCCCCGAGGCAATTCCTCCACAGTACACAGTACAGTTTTTTGGACTTGACTGATTTACTACATCTTCAAATCTCAACTGTTTTGTATTATCTATAAAGAGAGAAGGCTGGTTTTCAGCAGTGGGCTGACAATAACCTAGACACTTACCTCATACACAAGCATGAATTTCACATTTAACAAACACATTCAATCTTTTATGACAGACCAGGAGCACCACCACCATGTTGATAGAACATACCAAAAAAATCTAATCAACATCTGGAAGGCAAGCTAATATGTGATTTAAAGTGATAAGAGCTTGGCTTATGTCTCATTCCCCCACTGAACAGTGAAAAGACAGCAAACACAACACAGCATGACATGAAGATCTTACTTTCTTGTGTACTTTTGGGGGCTGGTGGTTTCCTTGTTGCCCAGTTAGTTCTGATCTGGCGGCCTCCCAACCACTGGCCTCCCATGTGTACAATGGCATTTTCTGCATCCTGAAGAGATTAAAACAGAGACTGTAGCACTTCCAAACAAAAACCATGTACAAATCTACTCCCAAGAATTGGTTATTAGTTAATTCCACTGAAAAAACCAGTAACAAGAAGAAAACCAGTACTAAGAAGAGTATGAAATTCTGAACAATCATAGCAAGCAGACAAACATTAATTCATTCACATGAAGGCAACTGGTCACAGAGAAGGCCCTCAGAATTAATTTGGTAAAAACTTCCTCCCACCCATTTTCTACCCAGATTAGAAGCCAACTGCAATGATATCTATATACTACCTGTATATTTGCCATATATATACATGTACACACACACACATATTTATACCATATGTACAAATACTACACAAACATTTGCATTTTAATGTTCAAAAGTGTCCAAGAAATTGGGATGGTCACACAGATAACAGGACCAATCACTGAAATAGAACAACTATCATTAAACGCTTCTTTTGCTTCCTAGAGGTGTGAAACAGATGTTTTGTAAGTTCTCTACATTTTAAAGTCATCATATGAACACACATGAGAATCCATGGCCCACTTTTTATCTTGAACATGAAACTGAAGACAATCCTTGAGTCCACAGTGTAAGCAGAAACATCTGGTAAGCAAGGGTAAGTTTGCTAACAGCTGCAAGAGGCAATTTGTCTCCCAACTGCTTTGGAAGAAGGCAAGCAGAGAAAATAGCGCACTTCTGAAATGCTTTTCCAAAGGCACAAAGATTAAAGATAAAACTGCCAAGTACAAAGGACAAAGAAAACATGGACAAGTTAAAAGTGAGCTGCTTGAAGCTGGAATTCTCTTCTCAAACTCAGGACCTTGGTATTTTTATTTTTTAATTATATGGAGTACTCATTTTGAAAACACATAAATACAAAAATGGAATTCTGAAAGATGATCAATAAGAAAAGAAAAACCAAATCTGAAAGACAAACCCAAACCACCAGACAATGAAAAACCCCACCTGACTCAAGCACCCTTGGCATCCTAAAACATGGTGAATACATAAACTGACTAGGAAAGGAAACACTTTCTTCATGAATCTTGCTGCTATACTGCTTGAAGATAACAGCTGAGACAAAAATGGAACAGAGCCCAAGCCATAACTAATCCAGTCCAATGCAGGAGTTCAATCTTCTCTTAAATGAGTTATGCATTAAGAGCTTAGGCTGGAGTACCTGAAATCAGGGAGCATACCCCACTTTCCCAAATCTAGCAGAATGATACATTCTGAAAAACAGGCCCTAAAGTACCAGCTCAGAACAGTCACACCATAACTCTACAGGTGCAGCTGCTGTGGGAATGAACAGCAATCAGGACATAAAATTTAGAGTACTTTTTGGTAGTATGTTCAGAATTCATCCACTAATTTTGTAGAATGAATACAAATTTTAAATTGTCTGAAAACAATCCAGTAACTTTAATTCCATGACTGTTACAGTTCCCCTTTGGTCACAGGAACCAAACACAACTGTAGGATAAGGGAAGAGGGGTACAAGGAAATAACAGCTATTCCTTGCTTTTCTAGCTGTAAAACAGAACAAAGAAAGTGTAACTGGAAAAACACACTAAATCAAGGCATTCAACTGCAGTATCTTATAGCACTGAGGAAATCAAAACTTCTTCAAGCAAACCTGAAGAAATCAAAACTTTTTCTCCGATTGTGAATTACACAACATCAAAAGAGATCTGACATGTAGGACTTCTGACCACACAAAGAGGCTAAAATCCTGAAACTGTGTGTTTTTCCTATGCAAAATATTTAAGGAAAATGATTCACAGTTTCCCCACATTGTCATAAACATACATACAGCTCCTGTACATGTAAATTTGTTTCCCTGGGTGAAGTCTAATAAACAGTGAACACATAAACAGGCAAAACTAAAAATGGAAAATAGGAACTATTTTAAACCTGCATTGTGATTACTCACCAGTTTGTTATAAAAAGATACAAAACCATATCCTTTTGACTTTCCAGTTGCCATATCTTTAACTACCCGTGCATCCCTGTGAAAAGAAGCACAGCTATATGAGGGTAGTATTGATAACCTGCAAAATAAAAACTAAAAGGAACCACACACACTGTATTGTGAGCATAATTTTTTCTTATAAATTCAGTTAGCCCTAAAACTACAGTCATTCCTGAACTCTCCCTATTGCTTCTTTACCTGTTAGAAAAAAGCAGTAGGACAAAAAAAATAACATGTAATAAACATGCAACCTATGCACATTACCTATACTGGCTATAACTAGAATGTTCAAATTTGAAGTATAAGAGAAACAAAGTTTCCTTGTCTAATATTCTATTGGCTAGGGTCCTCTAAGGTTTACTGTTCTATAAATTACTGTAACAATTCTATCTAATTTACCATGCATTTTCTAAATAGTTAAATGTCTTCTGCCTAGTGATACAAAATATATGAAATATTAAAAAAATCGAAAAAGAGGAAAAAATAGGAATTAAAAGGCATACATGGCCTGTTAACAGATTTCTTTATTTTTCTTGGTCAATTCTCTACCATCATTTTGGAGTTTGGGTAGCTGTAAATTTTGAAAAATTGACATTTTCAGAAATTTAAGAAAGGAGAATAAAACTAACAACAATGCTAAGCACACCAGTACGAAAACAACAAATTTACACAGAAATTTTAGTGAGTAAGTTAAAATGATTGGAAATATAGAACTGCACTGAATATAGAATGTTAAAATGTAAATACTAAAATATGTATATATAAATAATGTATAATAAGAATAAATAGAAATGAGAAAAAATCTACAACTGAGTTCCAGTGTGCACAGTTCCTTGCAGTTAGCCTTCAAGATCCTGTCCATTCTTATGAGCAATTCTGCAAAATAACCAGAATGCTATTACTTTTAATTGTGACTTGGACTTTAGAAAAACTGCAGGTCTCAGGTATAAATATAGATTGAGAAACAGAAACCTGAATTATTCTTTTTAAATTGATTTTTAAAACAGTACTACTTACCACATTAAGAGACAAAAAGCAAAGTAAACAAAACAGCAGAGGTAAGAAATAAGATTTATGATTCATTTAAAAATATGCGTACAGAACAAGAGAAAAATAAAGAGTTTTGTTCTTAGAAATATATTCCTGTAAAGTAGTACAAAAACGCTCATGTGCAACTTTGATTTTTATAAACTGATAGAAGATTAACATTTTCTGTAGCAGTACTCTTTAGGACATATAAACTTTAGAACTCTCAAGGATTTTGTAATATATATTATGTTCAATTAGAACATCAGGTGATTTAGTATCACCTGAATTGTCCATGAGAGGTTTAAAGAAACATTCTCTTAACTGGCAGAAATGTGCACATATTGTAAAGCCACCATTCTTTCATTTAATATATAATTGTAATTCATCCCATTATCATCCAATAACCCAGATTTCATTCTTATAAGTATTAACTTTTTTCAAAACATTCCCAAGTTATTAACTAGCTGCTTTATAGATTTATATTCCAATTGCCCAGTTTTCTACACTGCCAATGAAACGCAGCAAAAATGCACATAAAACACACCCAGGATACAACATATACCAGTTGTCAAGTCACTACTCTGTACACATTCTCAACACCAAAAAAATCACATTTAGAGCAGTAATTAAATTTTAATAAAAAGTTGAATGACATTAGCATATAAATTAGGTTAAAAGCACATTGCTTTCAGCAAACCAGAGCACAATTACATTACTGTATTTACATTGTGAAACACACTGAGATACAATCCCTTTTTACTACCCACCCACCCAGCACAAGAAAGTGAACAGCAAAAAAATTATCTCAATAAATAAGAAATAACATTTCAACTTAGAAACACATTTTCACTATCACATTTTCTTACTGATAATAGAAATGTTTATGATGATACTTACGATATTTTACCAAAAGGAGCAAATGCTGACTTGATGTCTTCTGTTGTTATTTCTGGACTTAAATCCCCAACGAACACATGGAAGTGATCTGAAAATAAATAATTTACTAATCAAATATTTAACTGCTGTCTAAAGTTTCAACTCCTGAGAAAGTGATGCTCTGCACACAGCACTGGGAACCAGGAACGCTCAGGATTCCATGTGAAGAGCAGCAGCAATTTAATCTGTCCACTCCTGTTTCCCCAATTGTAAAGCAGAAACAGAAGAATTAGTTTGCAAAATTCTATTGAACACTAGATGGGAAGGAGAGAAATTATGTTTAAATGCATTTATGATAAATTATTACCACTTTGTGAAGTATTTGTGTGGAAGTGATACTGTGGCATTACATTACTTACTGGATGTATCTTTTTTCTGGCTACTTGGTGTTGTTGCCCAGTTTACTTTGACCTCCTGAAAATAAGTATAAGATTTAGTATAAATTCACAAAATTCTTACATTTTATAAGTTCATTCAAGGGTGGGTTACTACTTCCAACATTTACAAATCATCATTTAATATAAAACACCATCATAAACAGAACATCACAAATAATACATTTCCTAAACAAGACTTACTTTTTTAAATCAATACTTTTAAAAGATTATTCTATCAATATTTAATCTTGGTAAAACATCTTCGGCTGTTTTATTAATATTTTCAC
This sequence comes from Anthoscopus minutus, assembly GCA_013399455.1. Taxonomy (NCBI): domain Eukaryota; kingdom Metazoa; phylum Chordata; class Aves; order Passeriformes; family Paridae; genus Anthoscopus; species Anthoscopus minutus. Next base: position 401,668 of record VWYI01033420.1, read on the forward strand.
ACAAATCTATATTCTTTAAATCTAAGATTACCATGTGAGCAACTTACCTTTCCCAAAATTTTTCTCCCATTCATAGCAGCTAATGCAGCAGCTGCATCTCTGTGTTCATAAAATTCCACAAAGCAATAAGGGTCATTGCTTGTATGCTGCAAAACAGAAAATCCAACAGAAGAGTTGACCCTTCTGCTATCGGGTTGCTGAGAAGAAAATCCAGGAAAATATATTACTTATAGCTAGAAACTTTCAGAATGATTTGCATCAGATTTATGAAATAGCCTTTGACATTTCACTTAAATGCAAGAATTATTAAGATGGATTTTTTTATTAAAGGTCTAGCAGTTTCTGAAGGACAGCTTGCTTTAAATGAGGACTGAAATTTACTGAACTAAAAATAACTGGTCAGAAAAGTGACCTGTAAACTGGATGGAAATGGGAGGAAAAAGAGGAAGAATGGAGAGAAGAACAAAACAGCCTCATGCATATACTCAAAGCTAGAAAGGTTTATTCCCCAGATACATTTTCACCAATTTTCTCTTGCCCTACTTAGGAAGTCTTTCCTTTTATTTGACTGAAAACCACCAGCAGGCAGTAACCTGGAAGCTGCACAGAGTCAGTCTCAAGTTAAATATGCCATAGCAAACAACTGGGAAATAACCTTTTAAAAGAACTCAAAATAGTTTAAGGGAAAAGGACATTAATCAATTGACTGTTAACTCTGTTAAACCTTGAGAACAACCTGTTTTTGTTTAAAAATACTTTAAAAATACTCACTGACAGAGGTCACTGAAGTAATAAATATACCAGAGTATAAAGTGCAAAGAACAGAAGAGTTTTCTGAAAAGCTGATCAAGTGGAAAGGATGTCAAGAATGCCAACTTGAACACTGGATTTAAACACTAGAACACTACCTCCAAGATATAATGAGTACAAAAACTCTATAACCAAAACATTTCCATTCACCATGTGCACAGACCAAACAATGATAAACACTAACATCACTCTAATCAAGTTATTTCTCAGATGCATAGGGAAGGGTCTAGCACACAGCAACTGCTCTGGCACCAGTACTCTCACCTATCAACCTCCCCCAGTGCCAGGTGGAACACAGCTGTAACACAAGTTAAGAGAAGCCTTTTCCAGCAGTCCTATTTCACTTCTGACAACTCATACACCGTTACACTGATGAACAATTCTAATCCTTCCCTCTAGAAATGGATTGTACAGCCTCAAACATAGTCCTGTCTACTTCTGAAGCTGTCAAGATGCCACAATTGGATGGATCACAAAGCCTTTATACACCTAAAATGGTCATGGAGTCTGAAATCAACCTCCTGAACACCTGAGGCCTTCTAAATGATGAACAGACGAGAGAAAACGTACCTGAGATCATAAAAAAAGTTTCATCACTGTTCAAAGTCTCTACAAGCATACTCACCTCAGATGCCCCAAAAAAGAAAGCCTTAATTCACCCTTCCTCCCACACTACCTTGGGAAACCCATTTAAAGCTTCTTTAGAAAATTTGTGTAGTTTATGCTTCAGCTGAAGTGCAGCCTTACTTTTAGACTGTAGGAAGGTCCTTAGCCCTGGGAACTTGTCTGAACATGAGAAGAATCTCTTTTGCACTCAGATGTTTAGGTGTTCAAATTATCTACAAATACTGTGCCACCAGCCTGAGTGTTGTATATCCCCAACAGAAACACTTGAAATTTTTTAACACTGGATGTGTTCACATCACATACTCTACAAAGAAAAATAATGACTTGGTACACCTGGCTAAAATGGAAAAATCACAGGTTTCTAAAAGGTGATGATAGTACTAATAATGATAAGAAGCACCTAACCATCACTCAGTTCTTAGGACAGGTTTACCACACACTGTGGAGGAATGGACACCATGGACAGGTCCTGTGACAGCCAGTCTAGAATCAAAACTGCACTTCTAAGACTGCTTGTTGGCAGGTGCTGAGGTCAGCCCAGTGCACTCACCTCTGTGTGACTGAATACAGCTGCCAGCAGTTTTTATCTACTTGTTCCATAAAGATGTCTAACTTATGGAAAGATCTTAAAATTACAAAGCCTCAACCAAGGTAAAAATGTAGGAATTTCTCATCCTCAAGAAAACCAAACTGATGCTAACAGCTCTCACCCAGCCAAAGGTGAGAGAAGCAGCACCTTATGTCTGTAGAGCACATAACAATCAAAACTGTTTCTTCAGAGAAAAACTAACAACTGTGATCTGTTAGCCTTCTGTTATTTTTCTCCAATAAACTTAAAGCAAATGCAGCAAAGTGTCACATAGAAAATTATTAGTCCAGACAAAGATGAGAGTAATTAAACAAGCAGCAAGTTGATGATAAGCTAAAAACAACACAACAAACAAGCTGTGTGACACATTGAAAGGAGAAGCCCACAGGGGAGCTTCTGGTGGCATTCCTAAAGAAGTCTGGTCACAAGATTTGCCTTGTAATACTTTCATTAACAATCTTGACAAAAAAAACAACGTAAGTGTCCTCAAGAAATCTGTAATTACAAGTTAGTATGATGCCTAAGATGCAGTAAAAAGTATGAAGAGAAACCAGAAATGAAGGACCAAAGCTTAAACCTGGCAGAAGTTCTGATTTGTCCCTGCCTGCTAAAAACTTACCAGTTATAAACGTAGAAAGAAGGAAAAATACCGGGGGGGGGAAAGTTTTGTAGGATGTGTCAAAAAGGCCACAGAAATGGCTGCCAATTGTAAAGGTACCAGAATATTTACAATGGAGATAAGAAAGCAGTAATACTTACCAACACTCTGTGCAAAAAGACTTTATCTGGAATACTATGGAATTTTTGTCACTTTGTTTCAAGGAAAAATTAATTTAAGAGCAGACACTGGTGCAGAAAAGAGCTATCTGTACTGCTGCAGACAAGAGGTATTTGAGTAAGTGCAGAAAAAGCTGAGGAAGAGTCAAACTTATTTTGAAGGATTTCTTTTTTTTTTTATCTATAGCAAAGAACCATTTATTCAAGAGGGACAAGAATTACTGAGGCTTGTGTTCAAATAAATTGAAAAATGTACAAAATAGCCATGAATCACTCTTGAAATAATAAGGTTTCTGATCATCAGAAGAATATGATTCTGCACAGAGGGGGTAACAATCTTTTAAATAAAGTGGAATCTCATTACCAGCTGATAAAAGCTACAGGCAAAAGCACAGGATTGCACACACCAAGTCTCTCCTGCAAAGCGTTATCCCCAAGCCAAACACAATCAAACCCAAAGAAACTCACTGCCAGTGATGTCAAAAGAAGCCCTCAACTTCATTTGTTTTAGACAACTTAGGATAAAGTTACATTACATCTGCTACCCCCCCAGATGTGGAAGGCCTTACCTCTGTTATCATTTTACAGCTTTTGCATGGTCCAATCTGGCTGAATAACTGAAGTATGAGAACCTCAGTCACATCTCTGGAGAGGTTTCCTACATAGCTACACAAGGAAACAAAAAACCAAGATTTTAAACCAGAAATCATCAAATTTTAAAATGTAATTATGGTTTTAAAAACTGAAACAACTATAAAGCATCTCACTTTAAAACATCTCAGATATCTTAAGACAATATTTACAAATTAATTCATAGTTTTAATGCAGTCTCATGTGGTTTCTAAACTATAACACTGGCCACACAACCGAGAAGTGAAGCTCCATTCAGACAACACTGGACACCAAGACCTAGTGCCAATCATTTCCTTGGCACAGAGACATCAAAAGCACGAAGAACATTGCTCAAGAATGTTGTGCAGAACAAGTAACCAATTGGGCAATGATATTTTAAGTTTCACTTCCCACTGTGTATCTCATCAAGAATACTTCTGAATTTGGGTACAGACATACATCTAACTCCCATGAGCTCAGGAGCAGCTCTCGGACAAATTGTGCTGCTTTGCAAGCAACCAACTCAACTTTTCTGTTTTCCTGAACATTTGGAAAGCCAGCCCACTCACCAACAGACAAGGCAATTTATGCAGCTTTCTACCATAGGAATGCACTGTAGAGCATCTATCTCAACAGCTCCCACCTTTGTAATACCCCCCAAAATTCTGACAGCATTATTTTAATATCACCCAGACGTCTTGCTTTCTGTTAGTTTGTAAACCTTGAGAAATAATGCCAAGGTTTAAAATACTTATCGAGTTTAGATAAGAGTCCTAGATTTACTAGGTCACAATAATGGCTGAGAAAGTCACGAAGACAGAACTAAATTCTTTTTAACAATGTGACTAATTCGTAATCAAATGGTAAACAGAGTGATCAGTTAAGAGAAAGATTTGTCCAGTAACTAATATCAAAAGCCATAAAAGCAGAGGGACCAACCAAAAGCAGAAGGGACATTCATCAACTTTACAAACAAGCCTGTCAAGGCATGAAAAATTCAAGAGCAACTAGTAAAATGAGCAGAATCTTCTGTGACTTAGAAGTTGAAAGAATATACATTTTATTCATTTTACTCTGGTCAGTTATACAACATCACAAAACTGCAAACTGAAGTCACCCTGACCTGTTAATACAGTGAACATGAATATGAACAAGCATTTCTTACTGCTCACAAATTTATTTTGAGTCAACCAAAGGCGCCCTCTGAAACTGCTCTGAAGGGTAACCCTTGAAAATTTTCAAAAAGCAAATTCTGTGTTTGACAGCTGGACTTTCATCTGGATCAGCAAAATGAAAATGGACACTGTTTGTTTTCATCAGAACACCACACAATGTTATCAACAGGTGTTTGTTTATGTCCTTCTTTCAGCAACTGTGGGGCAATTCTGCACTTTCTCAGCAGGACTTCAACACTACAAGATCCAGAGTGAGTTTCTGAAGTATCACCTGAATATAGAACCTCCACTAAAATCCTTCATGTACTCATTAGTTTCTTATTAAATACGTATGAATTAACACAAGTCATTAACAGAAGCCTGTATTGTTATGAAGCTTTTCAGCAGAGAAGTTTAAAACTGCAGAACTCTAAGACCCCTTACAGGACAAATTGTCCATCTCGATGACTTTTCAGTTCTATCCCGAAAACTTAGTAGTTAAACATTTATCCATACCTTCTTTCTGCAATATTAACTAAATTTTTGTTAATCATTCACCAAGAATAAATTGTAAATCACTAGTAGCTTTTAGTGGAAATATGAAATATTAACCTTTGCAGATACTACTAAAATCAGATGGAAAATGTGTGTCTCAGTAGGAATTCCAACACAAATGATCAGTTTATTGCTAGTACTGGTTTCTTCTGTATGCTGCAGAATAGTATTCATTAATACTGAGTCTTCACAGCACACTGATATGAAATTAAATACAGTAAAGTCTTATTAACATCATTTCTACTACAAGTCAGATTTATTAAGGAGTACAATTAACACTAACAAAAAAACAAACATTGTCCTCTTCTGCATAATATTAAATGTATTTGGGAAACACAAGAAGTCTGAAAATCAAGCTGGAGAATTCCTCTTGGTCTGACAAAAGTTAAAAAAAGAAAAAAAAGCCAGGGAAAGCCATTCCTCAGCAATCTATTCAACTAAGGTAAGAAAAGGTATACTAACTGCTAGAAGATATAAGATATTCAGTGATTTTTTTGATACCACCACGTCTTCAGCAATATAGTTGTGAGAATGTTCCATGACATACCTTAGCTATGAAATAAGCTGCCTTTTCATAAAAATTGTGACCACCTTGACTGCTAGATTCAGATAGGATGTGAAATCCTACTGGTCCATTAATGCCCTAAATGTATATGATAAATACTGCCTTGGTGCACAATATTACCATTTGTCAGAGGCATTCCCACCTTTCCCAAGTTGCTAAAACTCAAACTTTAGTAATACACACACTGAGAATACTGCACAGTAAAGGTTCATGTAGCAAGGACAACACCCAGAGAGATCCAAATCTCTCAAACTAAATGTAAAATATGGGAATACAAACCTCTACAAATTTGAAACAATGTACTAAAAAGTAAGACTTGATAGTTACTTTCATGTCTTTAAGCAGACTGCAGTAACATCACCTCATTCAGTACAGTTGGAGATGACTCTAATAAAAACATATGAGCAAACATCTTCAGTGTGAATGTCTGAATACTACAGAACTAAAGAAATAAATATATTCTCATTAGGAACAGACACCTTATCTTTCTGGAAACACAAAACTTGCCTCAGCTGATGCTAATCAACCACTACACGTGGCCAGCCTATGGCCAGCTTTTCTCCTTCTAGCTGCATTTACATGTGATAGAATAGCATCTTCTATTCTACTTCATGAAACCAAAATTATCAGAACCACACCTCAAAAAACCAGAAGACTCCTAACATGCTGTTTTATGGTATTTCAATCTTTTTGGACTGATACATTCTAGAGGATATATTATGCAAACCTTTAAAAATTATAAAATCCAGCAGGGCAGAAGCACTTACTGAACTTTTAGAGATGGTCTGGGATGATGTAACAGGGCAGAAAAAGTTGTGGCTTTCTGCACACAGGCAGTAGTGTTTGCTCCCTTCTGCAAGCCTGAAGCACTTAAATACCAATTAATAAGCAGCTACCAAAAAACCCCAACAACCTATAGACAGATGTCCTGTAGTTTTTATCTATTACACTTCTGAATGCTGCTGACAACACAAAGAAAAACTACTTTAAATTCAGAGATGTTGTAGAACTATCTGAAGAACACAAGTGGCATTTATTAGGCCAGAATGAGTTTTGGAACTCAGCTCTTTGGTTTGAGCAGAAAAACTCTCTTTTGGAAGGTAAATAGCTTTGTATTGCATCCTAGACAGGGAGGTAAGAAAGGGGCATTTACAGACGCTACTTTTAGTAGTGACAAAATCCCCTTATATCATTTTTTGGGGAAAGATAGTAAATCTGATTTATCTCTCACACAGGTAACAAGCAAGAAACGGCAGTTTCCATATTTAAAAGAGGAAATTATGTTAAGCAATAAGGTAGATGGGCTCAAGAGCCCGTGGAAATTCTAGCAACTCTGCCTAGTGCTTATGAGCTACTGGAAATAAAATGATACCAAGAATAATCCATTCTGCAGCCTCCTCCAGGAGAACATTCCTGTACAAGAACTGAACTGAAAGGAAGTTCCAGAGAAATGAATCCGGGTGAGGTGTTACTCCTGCACATTATCCACATTCCAAACTTGGAATACAGCTTGGCAAGGCAGATGAGATAACAGCTGTAGGTATGCAGTGACTTTAGAGCAGTCACTGAATACCTACAAACCACACAAAACACTTCTAAAAGCATTAACAAGAATATACAACTTTGGGACTTTTCTGGTTGTCTGCAAGAGCTGGTAAGATTAGCAACACAACAGGTTTCTGATAGTTTAGTTTTCACTTTCAAGTAGAAGCAGGACTTTGATACAGCCTGTGAAATCTAACAGTACTCACAGAAAACACAGTTTTCAAGCGTTCTAATAAAAGAAAAAAAAAAATCAGCAGCTCACAGCTCATTTTAGGACCAGCTAAAAAATTACATGTGACAAATAACACAAAAAGGCCCCCATTCCTGTAAAGTTTTTGGCAGAAAGTATCTAAGGTTATCCTTCACATTGGTATAAAGTTAAGAAATACAAGAAATAAAAATGCAAATGGCGTCAGTTGCCTATATTAAGCCCTAGAAAATACTCTGAATTTTTAGAGGTTCATGACTGACCTATCACGACTGGAAACAACATAACAGCCCTGTAAGTACTGCAAATTGAAACAGTCCTTATTCCTGAGCTGTTTGAGATGGGCATAAACGTTGAGTGAACAGTGGTTAGATAGGTATTGCTTTTTATAAGTAAAAAAAAAAAATTAAAAAATCTTGCAACTCTAAAAAATAAAATCTAAAAGAAATAAGAAGATAAAAACAAAAATCCTTCCTAATTTACAGATTATGGACTTCATTTATTCCTTCAGGAGTAAAAAACTAAGACATTCATAAAGTACTGCCTACACTATCAATGGTCAAATAGCTACTGAAACAATTTGTTCTTCACTTGCTCCCCCTCTCCCTCCCCAAATAAATTAAACAATGAAGACTTAGAAGTTCAACTAACAACATTTTTATTTGTTGTTCTTGGGGGACAGTGAGTTTTATTTATGAGATCACAACTGCTCTATATGAAAAGCAGTGCTCAGGGATAATAATCTTTAAAATACAACTTGCTACTCTAAATTTAAAGACATTTCAGATAAAAAGTAGGGACAAGAAGGTGAAATGCAAAAAATGCTACAGCAAAATTTTTGTCTTCCATGCAAAAAGCCTATAAATAATTACAGGAATGCAACTCTTTGTGATTGTGGTTACTACAGAACTCCTAGGAAATTAATGTGCTTGCTGTTTATTAGTTTAACAAATGAAGCAGTCAAATGTGGGCAATAAACCATTCTGGGCAGCTGTAGAGATGCTATTTCAAACATCTTAGCAGAAATTTAATTTTTTTTCTTGTAAGTAACTAAGTGGGCTAAGTCAGGTCCTCTTTGATGGATGTGTTACTGGGAAGGACTCAAGGCCAATGTGGTACCCAAACTTATTGGCACTAAATGAACACTTTAATACTTAGTAGGAATATAGAAGTTCTTAAATAGAAAGAAAAAGAACCAGTAATGAAGAAAGAAGCCTTGAAAATAAAGCTTAATAAAACACCGTGTGACTCTGCTGTTTCCCTCCTCCTAGCCTAAAACAACACTCAAACTCTGAGGGCCAAGCAAACTCAGGTCATTTGGGTAATCAACACAAAAAGCATTTCAGATATACTTATTTAAACTATGCATCTCAGGGAATGAGGACTAAGTACTATAAACCAGCTAAAAGAACTTTTGCAGACCTAGAGTGCAGAAAAAACACGAATTGCCTTGAGAAGCCTTAAATGCCAAGTCATCATTTTAGTAGTGAGAACAAAATTATGAGACATTTTACTCTGTTTCAGTAGTTTCTCAGAGTGGCTTTCAGTCCAGACTATCTTGGAGAGCTTTTCTGAAGGCTACTGTCCCGAAAGCTAAATAGACAAAGATTTCATTTGCACTGTCCTGAGCTGTGTTTGTCATCTGGGCAGCCTGAGCATGAGCCTGCCTTTCTCTTAGGGACAGCCCGAACGCGGCACCGCTCACAGAGCCCGAAACAGCCTCTGGCAGCTGCACTGGAAATCTGGGAACTGGTTAAAATCAGCAGCAGCACAAAATCCCTGCTCTCAAATGCCCAACCACAAGTGCGAGCCTCCCTCGTTTAAGCCAACAGGACAAAGAAAATTCATCAGAACGGTATCTGCAAAGCTGAAAAGAACTCAACAGCAACCCCCAAAATACTCAAATTTGTATTTTTAAACAGAAAACGGATGACAGCCACCAAGTTACTAAACAGCCCGGAGAGACACGGCCAACACACAGTTATTTCTTTCTGCTGGGCCCGATACCCTGTTATTGAACCACACCGTGACACGCTGGAGGGAAAAGCGATCTCTCCCGGTTTCCCAGCGCTCCCCATCCCACCCACCGCCAGGAGAGCACAAAGAACTTTCCCAGCGCCGGGACGGCCGTGCAGTGGGGACGTGGGGGCGGCCTGTGCTCCCCGCGAAAGGCTTGGGACCCCCGCCCGCACCCCCAAACCCCCGAGGACAGACCCCGGAGGCTCTGAGGATGGACCCCGTTACAGCCCGGGTCCAGCTGCGGTTCGGCCGTGTTCTCCTGGGATGGGTGCAGCGCAATCTCCGTGCGGGCAGCCGCGCTCCCCGCCTGCTCCTCTCCCGCTCCCCCTGCCCGGACCTGCTCCCGGCCCTGCCGCACACGCTCAGTCCCGCTCAGCCCTCTCTGCTCGCCCGGCACCCCTCGAGGCCCCGGCCCCGCTCCCCGGAGCGCATCCCTGCCCCCGCCCTGCTCCGCTCCGCCCCGGGCCCGCTGCCCACCCCGCCGCCCCCTCCTCACTCACAGGGTCCGGGGCTGCCCGTCGTCTTCCATGATGGTGGGCGAGCGCCGCTCTCCGCAGCCGCGCCCGGGGGCAGCGCCGGAGGGGCTCGGCGGCGCACGGAGGCGAAGGGAAGGTGAGGAGGGTGCGGGCGGCCCCGGCTCCCCCCGCTCCGCGTCGCCCCCGCGCCAGGTCCCGCGGCCGCAGATCCCGAGCGGGAGAGGGAAGCGGCACCACAAAATGGCGGCCGCCACCAGACGCTCAGGAAGCCGCGCTCTGCGCAGGCGCCGCCCCGCGCGCTCCCGGACCCGCTTCTCCTTCCAGGCCCCGCGGGGCGCGATGGGGATCGTAGGCACGGCCGTGAACGGCGCGGCGGGGCCCTGCAGGATACTGGGAGTTGTAGTTCGCCTGAACGCACAGACCGGCTGCACCGCAGGGAGAGAACTACAGCTCCCGGCATGCCTGGCGGCAGCGGCGCAGCGGGGGCGCTCCCGGGCTGCCGCGATTGGCCGCCGGCAGCCCGGGAAGATTCGCTTCGTCCCGATCCCGGTCCTGGTCCTTGTCTCGGTCCTGGTCCCTGTCCCGGTCCCAGCCCTAATCCCAGCTCCAGCCCCGGACCTAGCTCTGGCGGCACGAAGGCCGCGATGGAGCGCTGTGTCACCGTGTGCGGAGGACAAACGCCGCGACCCGCTGTGGCCTGGGGCACATCCCGGCTCCTGAGGGCCTGCGCTGGGCGGGAGCGACTGCGTTTCACCGGAATGTGTCACTGCGGCAGCCTCTGGAGAAGGATGGCCAGGCTGGATGGGGCTTGGGGCAAGCTGGCCTAGTGGAAGCTGCCCCTGTGTGTGGCAGGGGGTTGGGACCAGATGTTTTTTTACGGTCCCTTCCAGCCCACATCGCTCTGATCTCGTGATTCCCAAGAATTGTGAATCCGTGTGCCACCACAGCCTGGCTGTGCATGAGCACCGTACCAGCTCATTGGGAAGATTAAGAAGTGTGTGATGCTTAGGGGGCCCACCGAGAGAAGCCAAGTTAGGAATTGTCAATGGGGAAATGGATCAGGATAGCTCTGCACAGGCAGAGGATGAGCATCCTCACATGCAGCTCCTGCAGAATAACCATAGCACTCTCACTCTGGAAAAAAATCAGTTTGTACACAACTTGAATATTCCAAGTACAATACCCCCTCCCTGCCTCTTCCAAAATAGTAATATCACAGATAAAACTGCTTATATAGTTATCAAACTTGATATTTTCATGTCTGCTGCTCTCACAGTAGTGTTTTCCTCTCTTTAATTTAAACATGCAAGACTGTTGCCAGGCACACACATTTCTCGTAGAAGTTGTTCTAGCACGTGGGTGCTGAGAGATGTGGTTTAACTAACTCTTAAAAATGTTTTAAAACCACAGCAGTCTGAATATGTAAGGAATTAGTGGGGTACTCTGAGCATGGATTTCGAATAGCCAGAGATCTCAAAGTAAGGAATCTCCGTGTCCAGCAGGGATCAAAGACTTTTTTATTTCACGTGTTTGGTCTACAGGTAGTAAATCACAAGAATTCTCTGAGTGTTGTGACATCTTCCAGTGCCTGCAGCTCCAGGAGCATCAGCAGCAGGACTGGTCAGGTGCTGTGAGACACAGTGATGTTGTGGCACCCAGTACTGACCAGCACCAGTATATGCAGCACTGCCTGAACTGCCAAGTCCCTGGCAATGTGTTTTTGTCTAATGCAGCAATAAAAAAATATAAACTAAGGTTTGTTTCAGTTTCAGAGATACGCAAGGCCACTGCAAAAAGTGGTTATAAATTTAATTACAGCAGCATCCAAGGAGTAAAGCCCTTTATAAAGCAATTATACACTGACTGAGTCTTCTCCAAGTGTGTACTGAGAGTGAAGTTTTTCTACTGGGTTTAAGTTTTGCAATATTCAGAGTGTTGAGCACTGATCCCAGGAGAAATCCTCTGGGAAAAAAACTCCACTGTGCAACTATATCTTCCCTCTTTTGAGATTTGTTAATAGGGGGATCAGACCCAGCCAACATGAGTTTAGGAAAAGGCAAAATGTACTTGACCAACCTGATCTCCTTCTTTGAGAGGGAGACACACTGGTGGATGAGGAAAGGCTGTGGATGTGTCCATCTGGACTTTACTAAAGAGTTTAACACCATTTCCCACAGCATCCTCCTGGAGAAACTGGCTGTCCGTGGCTTGGACAGGAGCTCTGTTTGGTGGGTTGAAATCTGGCTGGAAAGCTGAGCCCAGAGAGTTGCCTAGATGCTACAACAATACAACAATTTTCACTGAGTATTGATTCTAGCAAAGGAGCTGTTCTGGACTTGTCTCTCGATTTCACTCTTTGTCAGAGCAGCTTATCTGCTGGAAATTTTTAGTTTGCATACCTTATTCATAATTCCAAGACTGGCAGCTGTGCTGTGGCACTGAAATCTTGCAGAGATGGTTTGCTGACTGGTCTTGATCTCAGCTCTAAAATCAAAGCACTTTTAATTTTTTGTTTTCCTTACAGAACCCACATTTTACAGATTTATGAAGAAAAACACAAGAAAAGTTTGAGTTCTTAATCATTACCTCAGGATACTGTAGGTCTGCCTGGGAGGTAGCACAAGCTGCCTTGGGAGGGCAATGTGGAATTAGGAATTATGGAATACAACCAATAGCCTGAACCATGTCCTGAAAACATACTTTCTATTCCTGACCTTGATTTCTTTTGTTGTTTATTTTATAGGTTTATTCTTCCCCCAAAACCTAATGCTAATGGAATGCATTTAGTTTTACCTGACTTAGCTGGAAGGAGACATGGCTAATAGTCACAGCTATATGAATTTTGCAATACAGACACGGCCAAAGCTCTTCCCTCACAGCAAACAGGTAGGAAACCAGACCTGGCTCAGGATGGGAGCTGAGCAAAGTAAACTCACTGAATAATAATTCATAAGTAAACAGAAAATGAATTGTCAAAGAACTAAAACTTCTAAAAAAGAGAAAACATGAAGAAGGATCAGTTTTCTGCATCAAAATACTCTTTTTATTTTGATATCAGTTACCTTTTACTAAGAGGAAGAAATCTTACCTGTGGGTCAAGACCAGAAGAGTCATTTATCTTTTTTTATAGTTCATCAAGCCCATCAACTCTTCCAAAAATCTGGTTGTAATAACTGACAGCAAAAAAAACCAAAACCAAAACAAACAAAAAACAAGAAAAAGCAAATTTCATTACAGCTTTATGTTTCAGGAGAACACCCTTTTTCTTAAAATTTCACCTCATTCCTCTGAGCTGAAAGTTTCTCATGTGGAAGTATAACTTAATCAGAAAGCATCTAGAGCCTTTACACATGGAAAGGTCATTCCACCAAAAATAAACATAAAGACGCTGCCAGTCTACTGGAAGTTTAGTTCAAATGCCATCCAGAATTTGTCATCTGTCAGCTTCCTTGTTTGCAGCAGAAGAGACACATGTAGTCTAAAATACAAGAAAACTTTCTGTCATGTCACACTGCTCCTATTTGATCATAGTCTGAACTCTGAAAAAGCATTGGATGGGATCCCAGAGAGCCAACAGCAGCAAAATGTATCTGGCGAAATCAGGGAGTTAAATACACAAACAAACTAATGCAGTGTTGCTTTCCTGAGGTTCACAAAAAGAAACTTTGAAGGCTGTACCACCTCTGTCTTAACTGGAGCTGCTTCAAAAAGCCAGAAACTCCACAGCATCTTTATTTCTGTTGTGAAACTGAAGAAAAATATTCTGGGAGAACGTGACTCCCTGGACATCTGAACAGGAGACATCTGCTTATCACAATTACCCCAAACTTTGATTCTTGCAGCTCAGGAGTTTGTTATAGCAAAACCACAAAGCAGAACTGTATAAGACATGTCTTTATTTGACTGCTCAGAACCAAATAATATGCTATTCCAAACCTATTGGTTTTTAAAATGTATTTCTGTCCACTATGAATACTTCATAATCATTCAACATCTTAGCTTAATTATGGTAAATAATGATGAATAAGAACATTCTCATTGATTATATGTTAAAACATAATTGAATGACACATAAACGCACCATATTACAGATGCACAACCTCTTACAAAGATTTTGTTTCTAAGACTTTAGCCCTGGAACAAGCAGAAAGGGGAATCATGTGCACAGATAAATGTGTATTGTAAAAACAGGGTGGGGATTCTGTGCAAAAGTCACCTGAATATTCTTTGACTTGTGAGGCTCTAAACCTGCAACCTGAAATTCTCATGTATTTTCTTTTGGGAACTTCTGGCTGTATTCACCTTAGAGAGGAAAGAAAGTTCTGTAGGATACAGTTGTCTAGACACTCAGATCACAGCATCCCACACTGTGTGTTCAGTACAAGGGCTCAGTCATGCAAGATTCTTCCTTTTAAGCTGTTTATTGCTCTGCTGAGTCTAGCTGCCTGCTTGATATTGCTGCAGACTGCTCAGTTCCCTCTCCTGCAAGTTCTTCCTGGATGTTCACACTTGGCACTGCTCCCAGTGAAGATGTGGAGCTAAAACCCGTGGTGAAACACAGAGAATTTCAGTCCCAGAACTGCATTCAGCTCCTGTTGATTAAAGCAGCAGAGAGTAAAGGCTTAAAACAGAATTCTCAAAGCAAAAATTTGCACCTAATGCAGGATGTAATTCAGGAAACACAGATATGGAGCCAGTAAAATTCTCAGACAAAAGACAAAAAAACCCCACATGCAGTGATCTTGTGGCATAGAGGGCTCCAAGAAATAAATGTTAAAGGTGCTGAACTGGGTAAGAGCCACAAGACTTGAACCACAATACAGTGCTTGCCCTAAGCATGTGATTATTCTGGGGTGATATTTTAATATTTCTATACAAAGGCAAAAAAAAAAAAAAGATTTTTTCCTTCTCAGTGAAGATCTGCAACAACTAAGAAATTTCCAAAGGTTTTTGTGGGATGGAAGAAGAAACCAGGGCAGCACTCTGCTGCTTCTCAAACTGCTCTGGCTCTCTCACCTTGCCAAGGCAGACTATTTTGGCAACTCAGGATGTGCTGAAGAGTGGAAGTGATCTGCTCCATTTAACTGCCAGGCCACATTCCCAGCACCAGGGAACACAAGGAGGGCTGTGCTGTCCCAAAGCTTAGCAAAGATCTTTCCATGCCAGTATAACCCTCTGGAAATCAGATCCACTGTTTCTGTGTTCTGTGCCATCTGTATTTCTTATTTTTTTCTAATAGAGTTGATATTTAAACCACAGAATAGATGATGTTCAGCCAAGAAAGAAAATAAAACAAAATATGAGACATTAGAAAGATATGGGAAAATTTGCACAATGCACTTAGAAACAAAAATCTAGTTTGCCAGTGCCATGGATTATTTATAATATCAACAGTGGGAAAGGAAAACAGCTTTGTTCTGGGTAAAATCAGCCAAAGATTGAAAAAAAATCCTTTTAGTTACTACAGACCAAAATTGCAGTTCTGTAAATGCAGATAAGCATCACCTAATCTTCTGTTTCAGAAAATTGATTAAATTTGGAAAGTATTTCCCTACAGCTGCTCTGAACTCCAGGTTTTATGCAATATGCTGGTTTGTCTTCCCCTGAATCTCTGGAGATGCAGTTGTGACTCAGCCCCTGGAGCAGAAGTGGAGTCCCCAGTTTTCTGCCCCTCTGCCCTATCAGGCGACCCTCAAGCAAGGATGGCAGAAGATAAAATGTGATCAGGAGCTGCAGATTACAGCTTTCAGTTCTAATTTAAGAAGGAAGTTAGTGGCAGTTCAGTCTGACCTGCAGATTTTCCCTCTGTGGACCTGCTGCAGAAGCCCCAGAGCCATCCAACCCAACAAAAACCACGCCCTGAACACCAGTCAGAGCCACTGCTAGAGATGGGATTTTTACTCAACTGTGTTAGCAAGGAAATTAAAGGAAAAATAGTAGTAGTAGGTTTTTTTTATATATGCCTCCTCTGGCTGTTGTTTTGTTTTTATCAGGAGTATGCAGACTAAGATTTTCCACTTGGATTTCTTTACTGCTGAAGACTGTATTAAAATTCACCATGCCAAAACTCACTTTTGCATGAGGATACCTGCAAGCATGGTTTTGTTTATAACTCCATCTCCTGAAGGTTATTTTGCAAGTGAAGATTTGTCCTGATTTCTTTCACAGAGACACAATAGAAACATGTGGGTTCTGTGCCACCAAAGAGTTTTAGTTTTCAGGTTTTAGTTTTTAGCTTTTCTGACTTGTTTGCAGCATTGAGTGGATGTGTAAATGCCTCTGTGGATCAGACAGCTGATCCACTGAGTAACACTGTCCAGAAACCCTCCTCTCACATCTGCCCATCCTGCTGATCCAGCCACCCTGTATGATGGATTTCCTAGCAAGGCAAACAGTAATTATGGCACTGCAGCTGTGGGATATCTTTGGAGGGGGCCTGGGGTGAGACAGGAAACAGCTCCAGGAGAAAGGAGGGGAGGCACTAATGCTCCTTCCAACCCTTGTCCACTGCACTTATCAGCAAGCCAGCCTTGAGCAGCCAGCTACACTCCTAAGGAGTGGAGGGCTTGCATTCCTGGCACAGACCCAGAGCCCTTTGTATGGCTCAGAAATGCTAGCACTTCCTAGCTGAATTCCCAGGCAGACGCTGCTCCAAGGAGAGCCAGCAGGAGCAGAGACTAAAGGATATGCATTTATTTCTTTCTTTTCAGTCTGTTGCCTCCTTTGAGACTCCATTGTGCCAGGGAGAGAGCCAGAGATGCTATCAGCTCTGCATCTGCTTCTTCGATTCAAGGGAATAAAAATATTTGGAAGGGATGATTAGGGACAGAGTACCAATATAATTAAATCAGTTGCAGTACCCACAGAAACTGGAGAAATACTTCTGACTCCACATGTATCACATTCTGCTCATAAAAGGATCAATTTGCTCATGAAAGAGAGTTTTTAAACTCCCTTTTCAGTTGTTTTTTCCAAATTCTGTACTGTGTCTGCTATTGGTTATCCTCAGGTCTGGAAATGATTCTGTTTCGGACCAAGATTTGCCCATAAACTCTGGAAAATAACTCGGGTATTCCAAAGCACGCTTGGACCATGGCAGCCCAGAGTACAGCAGAGCAGATTATCCACTAGGTGGGAGCCTCTCAATTCTAATGGGTGCTGGCCACTGTGGCAATTAAAGCACTGGCTCAGACTGACTCTCCTTCATCCCCCTAATTTCTAAGGAAGACAAAGTTCTGCTCCCTGGGTAGGCCCAGACCTAAACCAAAGAGCTGCCTCCATAGGCTTCTGCCTGACTGACACTGGAAGAACTGGGAATGAACAGCCAATAATGCCTATTCTGGAAACATTAATTTACCTTACATATGCCACTCATGACATATTTAGAGAGTGAGTAGCTCTAATCATTCAACTTGTCTTCTGCTGCCTACGTTTGGAATTTAATTTTGCTTTTACTGCATACAGGTCACAGAAAATAAAGCTGGTTTTGCTGTGTTCACAGCCAGATTTGCTCCCTGATTTATGACAAATTGCATTCTAGGTAGAAATAAAAAGGGGAAAGAAAGTAAAAATTGTGCTGGAATTAGCTCCTGCAATCTTTTTCAAAAAATCTGAAATGTTGAAATCTGAGTATGTGCTTTGTGAATGCCCAATTTTAGTGTAGTTGCAGTGTGATTGCAACATGTACATTTAAAAAGCTTTTCACCATTTAAATAGTACAATTAGCCCTCTAATTTCTTACTAATATTTTGAATTTTCAATTAAAGTTCATAGGAATTATATTTATCTATCAAAAGACTTGCTAGTTACCGTGACTCCAATAAGCAGATGGCACGATCAAGCTCTAAGAGCCAAGCAATGTCTGCACCATGCAGCAGCCAGAGTGAGATCAGACCTTTTGTGGATGGCTTCATCCAGCTACTTCTGCTCTCCACTTCACCATCAGTTATACTAAATTGTGTACCAAACACTGGAAACCAAATCTGAAGTGGTCTGTAGCATAAGTGGCAGATTAGTACAAGATTATCACTTTGCATCTTTAATTTTCTTAAAGGCAGGCCCCAATTGTATCAGTGGCCCAACAAACAGCTCCATGATTCTGAACAAACCATGAAGGCAAACATCTGTACTGCTCTGGTTATTGTAATTCATAGGTGAGGCCTTTTTGCTTTTAGCTGAAATGGTTCATACACCTAGAGCAGGATATTCAAAATACAGTCAGTGAAGACCTGGGCTATTCAGTGATACTCTGAAGGAAATCATGCAGGTTGAATTAATCACGTCTAATGAATCTGACTATTGAGAAAGTCTGTGTTTGTTGCATTTATTAGGAGCGTTCATATGACTCAGAGGCATCCAGCAGAGAGCTTGGACTGGAGCCTGCTTCGGAACACAGCACTCGGCACGTGCCAGACACATCACTCACCCAGGTTCATCAATGACAACTCTGCAATACCTGATCCAGAACAAACATTTCAACTCCCAGTCCTGGTTAACAGAGCCTTTTCTGCTCAGGTGATCTGTGAAAGTGCTGCAGGTACTCAGGAAAGCCTATTTAGATCTCACTGCAAGACATGTTGCTTCCTGACACACCAGAGATATCTGCTCCATTAATACAGTGAATAACAATTCTATTACAACAGTGCTGTCCTGTACAACCTGAGCTGGAGCTGCTGTGCAGTTGGGAGGGAGCTCTCTGCAGCCCAGGTTCAGTCAGAGAAGCAGAGAAGACCCTGCAGAGTGTATCAGCTCTGGATAAATACAATTACACCATTTCTAACTGTAGTGGAACACCCTGGAGCAAATGTTTCGTTTGATAGTCCCAGGTATGTGAAGCACTGTGCAGACAGGAACCTGGACAAGTGAGGAGTGCTGTGTTTGCACTTTCATGAAGAACACAAAAGGTACAAAATGCTTCTTGAGTGTTGTCCTTTCTGAAACAGAGCATATAGACATTGACCCTGGAGTCTCATCTGAGATTAGCCAGACACTTCAGAGACTCGCTTACCTTAATAACAGATTTTCCTGAAGCCAAGATTTTTGCTTGGCAGTATTCCCTATATGAACATTTTCATAAATCACTCTGATCTGAAGGATGGCTAATGACAATATGAACTGGAAGCTACATTGCCTCAGGGTCACATCTGTGGCCCAGTGATACCTCAGCACCAGAGCAGTGGATCCCTGTGCAGATATCCTGTGTAACCTGCCTTGCTGGCAGTGTATTCACCTGCACAGGAAACCAGCCTAAATCCTACCTGTCAGGAAAGCCAATTTAATTAACAGAAAAAAACATGATGTCTTTCCAACTAAATTCAATCACTAAAAGGCTTTTCCTTGTCAGCCCAGACTGTTCTCTTTCCAGCTGGATGCTTGTCGACCCTGCAGCAGCTCAAGTGAATCTTGAATCACTAGCCCATGATAATTTCTGTGAAATGCAGCTCCCTCTGTTTCTTAGCAAAATGTCTAATTTAAGTTAGATATCCCTTTGAAATTTCCTTTCATTAAGTTTTTCACCTACTTGCTGACCTTATTCATTAGCTCTGCTGAGGATATGGTTGGCTGCCAGCTGCAGCAAAATAAAAGACCCCCCCATTCTTTGTGCCTTTGTTTACATTCTCTCAGCTACAAACCCCATCTGTATCACTTCCTCAACTTACAAGAGTAATTTTCCTGCAGGACCTTTTTAACAGCTGTGTCTCCTGTGTCTGAATCAGCTGCTTTTGTTGATTTGGAAGAGACTCTGGCATATGCTACAGGGAACATATGGTCTAAGTGTGCCTTTCTGTTGCAAAACTGAGAGTGAAATTCCTCTGCAGATTGGAAGCAGAATAAATGGCTGATATTATGCCTTTTTGAGGCTACTGCTGGCATTGGTGAGGCTGAGCAGAGGTTTTATACCAGAGAGTATGAGAAGAAGCAGAGCTAGGAAATACAGCCAGGGACAGGCACCACAGTTCAGGACTAATGCGAGATGAGCAAAGTTTGGGATTTGTTGCTTAGAAAATAGGTGAGTCAGAAAAGGTGATGGCAACACAGAAATGTGCAAGTAAATGTTCTGGGGGAAAAAAAGGATCCATTTATAATACTTAGGAGTCAAAGGTACACAACAGTGAGGACAGAAAAATGGATCTGTGATGGACCCGAGTGGTTCTGACAGCAAGGGACACACAGGATGGAAGAGCCACTAGAATGAAGGAGCAAGTGTCAGCAATTGTTTGGTTTGTCACTTTGATAAGCAAAACCGCCTGTCAAAAGATGAATGACCATCAGTGTCAAGCAGTATCAGGAGACCTTTGATCCTGCCTCGAGCAGGAGGAGATCCGGGCTGTGCTCAGGGTTGTGAAGAGGCAGGGGTCTTTTTGAAGAGGTAGTTCAGTATTAAGCATCTTCCTCCGAGGGATTCATACTTTAAATTCCTCTAAGCAAATAGCTTTGCAGAAGGTAACTTCTGCGTTTGAGGGGCAGTGAGCATTCACTCTTCTACTTAGAGTAACTCTCAACAGGCATCTGTGGCCGCTCCTGTGACTGTCAGGTGACTACGAGTGGTGTAATTGTGAAGCACAGTTACCTCACACCAAAGCCACCGAGTGCATGACGTGCTGATAGAGCACCCATGAGAGAGCCACTGTTTTAAACCTCGCGGACACACTCTTTGCCTTCAGGTGTTATTTCTAAGTGAAACTGAGCACTGAGACACGCATATACAAACTGCTGTGAAAGTTCAAACCAGTTGAATCTGAAGAACAACGCCTGCCCACACCCTCACTTGAGAAGCATTATTTTTGTTATCAACCATAACCTCGAATTATCAGTCACGGGGCAGGGCGTTTTGGGCAGGAGCTTTGATCTTTCGCTCCCTGCCCGGGGCAGCGGGTCGGAGTTTCCTTGCGGGAGGGCTGCGGGCCGCCCAAGGACGGGCTCCGGGGCGCGGCAGGGACCGGCCGGAGCAGGAGGGCAGCTCCGGCTGCTCCATTCACCCGCGGTGCCCGTGGCAAGCAGCCCTGCAGTCCCGGGGACGCCTGCGGCTCACCGGGGCGTTCCCACCGAGCCCTTCCAGGTACCCCGGGGGACCGCCGGGCCGCGCTGGACACAGCCAGAAGTTTCCAGCCGGCGTCTCCTCCGCCATCCCCCGCCCTCCTCCTCCTCGGTGTCCCGCCCTTCGTCCCTCCCCCGCCACCGCCCCCCNGGCTGGCCCTTCTTCGTGGATCACAACAGCCGCACCACGACCTGGAGCGACCCGCGGCTGCGGGCAGCGCCGCAGGTAGGGCGGGCGGGGGTGCCCGGGCTGTCCCGGCGGGGCGAGGGGGGTCGGGGGCCGCGCTCCCCCCGCGCGCGGCGGTGCAGTGAGGGCAGGAGCTGCCTTTTGTCTCTGACGCACTGCGGCCCCTTTTTTGTGCATTCAATCGTTTGATACTTTGGCCCCGTAATGTTTATTTAAAGTTGTTTAAGTTCGCCCGACTTGCCAGGCGAGAGGCGAACTTGATTTATTTTTCGCATGTATACTACCCGAACATTGGGTGCCTTTAAAAAACGAGAGATCCGGCTCGGGCTCCGACTTCTTGTTTCTTTCCCCGTTTTCTTTTTCCTGGTCCCAAACTCTGCCGGCAGCTGCCGCTCCGGGTTTGTTCCGAAGCGCGCTCGGGGAAAAGCCGCATCTCAGTCCAAATATGTCCATGGAAGGAGAGGCGCGGAGGGGAGAGCGGCCGCGGTTCTGCCGGGGCCCTGGGCAGCGACCCTTTCGAGTCAGGCTCTCCGGCTTTTGGGGAGCACAGCCCGTTCCTTGGGGGAAAGCAGCCCCCTGACCCAGCGGCGGCTGTGGGCAGAAAGTGCTGGAAACTTGAGCCAAGTAGGATTTGCCTGGTGGGAAAGCGATTCCCCGGGGGATCGAGGCGCTTCTCTGCGCGGAGCACGGCGTAACCCCGGGCACACCGGGGTGTCCCTCACGGCCGGGGGCTCGGGCACGTCCCGGGAACGGAGCTGGGCTGGACTGGAGCCCGGGGCTGGCGGCTGCCTGGCGAGCCCCGGGGCACGGAGGGGCCGGGGCAGCCCTGGCGAGCCCCGGGGCACGGAGGGGCCGGGGCAGCCCTGGCGAGCCCCGGGGCACGGAGGGGCCGCTGTTTGCGGGATGCGGCTGCATCTCGGACCTCTGTTGGACTTGCTTCTCCCCTGTCCTTACGTGCAGTATGAGGAGCGAAGCGCTCAAGAAGTGTTAATTATTTTATGAACTTACCGTTTCTTGAAATAGTAATTGCCCGGTTTGCGAGCGCAGACCGCGACTTAAAGCTCGGTGTGAGAGCAGCTGGCCTTGAAAAGGAAGGGACGTACTTCTCTATCATAAATTAACCCTCTTCGCAGCTCTTACAGTGCTAGTTCGTTTGATCTATAAATAAATTCCAGCAATAATGCACAGAAGTCTTAGAAAAATGTAATGTAATAATAAGAGTATTAAGACTAGCAGGGGAAAACGTGTCTCCTTTTTGGAGGCACCTGCTAACACTGGCTGTTACGGTACTAAAAAAAAATACTGTGGGGTTTATAACTATGGAATGTACTTGAGAAGAAAAGTGTGCTTGTTTACTGAAAGGCTTTTGATCCAGGAATACCGTTTGAGACTAACCCATTTAACAGAGCAGTCAGATTCAAGCTACTTTCAATAATTGTGTGAAGAGAGTTGGAAGCTGTCTGATGGATCAGCCCTCTGCTTGAGTGGGTGCCTGAAACAAAACAAATTTTCACCCCTATCTCATGTGAAATCAGTGGTGGTAGAAAGTGCCTCTGTGCCTCTTCTGCCAATTGCAAGGGCTGTCACAGGTAAAAAAAGCTGCATCTGGTTTTGAACAGCTTTTGTGAGATACATTCTTTTCTAAACAGGAAAATCTGTTACTCCTGGCTGTAAACAGGAATGTGTGCTTTGAGTTTGTTCAGCAGAAATGCCTCTAGAGATGAGCTGTTGATTTTTGGGAGTTCCTATGTAAAGTCTTCCAGTTTACGGTGGTAGAAGTTGTGCATAACTGCTCTCACAGGGGCATTTATCAGAGCCTTGGGTTAAATGTGTCTGCTGGAATTTGTGGGCAGCTGCTGAAGTCATCAGTTTGGTGAGTACCACTGTATTTCACAAGGATAGGTATTATTTAGCAAAAGAATTTTAGAATCAGGCCCAAGATAAATACATCTTTTCCTCAATATTCTCTTAGCTAGGCAATGCCAAGGAAGGCAAATTACCCCCAGACATTGAATTTCAAATCCAGCAAAGATTTTTGAAGACACCAGAGTTCTGTTAATACCAAAATGGGTAGGAAGGACATAACCACAGATGAAAGCAAAGAAAGAGATTGGGTAGGGAGAGCTCTCTGATTTCCTTCATTCTCAGCCTAGCTCAAATGAGAACTTAGGGCTTTTAGAAGTGATCTGAGAATCACAAAAGCCAGCTGTGTGTGGCAGACTTCATGCACCTTTTCAAGGATGATTATACAAAGATCAGGCTTGTGCTGACTCCATCACTGCATTGCTTTCACTGAAGTCTGACAGTGAAATTATCAAATTTTGTACCACCTTTGACGTGTACCACCTTACATATCCGGCAATATTCTCTCTGTGAATGTTTGTTCCCTTTCTGGAGAGATTAGGCAATGAAATGAGGTGTTACACTGTAAGTGAACAATGACTGGAGCACAGATCTAGGGCTAACTGAGCTTTTCTAGCTAGGTAAGAATAGAGCAGAGATAGTGTCATAATAAAGTCCTGTTGTTCCCAAGTGATTGATCTTGGTCTTCTCACTTACAGTAGGCTTAACATCAATGTAGCCATGCTGACTTCAGTAATCTGTGCCAGATACATAATCAGGTAAAAGTTGAAGAGGCTCTTCTGAAATTTTAACCCATGACAAAGCCATTTTAAAGCAACAAAACCAGACCTTGATTTTGCATTTAACTCTGTATTTTAGGTGCATTTGTGAATTCAGATGGCTCTCTTATTTCCACATTCAGTCTGGCCTGTTTTATTTTTATCTGCATGAAGGAAGGGTGTTCTTCTGCATGTTTGTTTCTGTTATGTGCAAGAGATCACAGCAGCATGAGGATGGATTGGGGAGCCCTTCACGAGAAAGAGGAGAAAAATCTCCTGTTGTTTCAGTGAGAAATAAGGGATGACTTTGCAAATGACATAAAAATACTTATTAATGAAGCTTCTTGGTAGACTAATGATTTTCTTCCAAGAATCTGATTAGTTAACAGTAAGACATTTAAGGAGTAAGGTATAATCAATACTGCAAAGATGTATATACATCTAGTTAAAAAATGTGTTTACCAGCAGTTTCACTCTTCCTTTTTTTAATAGAACTACTCATTTCCTATGCTTATTTGTTGTTCTTTTCTGTGCTAACCTAGGGTAGGTATCACAGCTCTGCATACTTCTTGCAGGATTCTCTTAAGCCATTACATTGTTAACTTGGCTTTCCCCAAAGTGTCAATAAAAATAGATTGCATTTAAAGAAGAAAACAAAGGTTTGTCTAGGTATTTATCTGTGCCCTTTCTATGTGTTGTTTCCACATGTGGTAAACCCCCTGGGACTTCATGCAGCTAAAAATAAGCCAAAGGAATTGACTGTGCTGAGCTTCACTAACGGATATTGAAGTGATCAATAGCTCACTGGTGCCTTGGGTTTGAGATAAAAGCTGCAGCAGCCAGGCACGAGTCAGGGAGCAGCCATAAAAGTGATCTATGATAAGTATTGGCTGCAGCAATGATTGCACAGGCCTAAACAAAGGAAGAAGAAGCCATCTCACCCTGCTGCTGATGCTTCATTGGGGAACAACTGGCTACACCTAATTTTCCATCTTCTCCCTTCATGGCTGTTGCATCTCTTTTTTTCTCCGCTTCCCCAAATAAGTCTGAAGTCACTCAATTCACATCTCTTTAGCAGTGGGATTATTTTTGAATGCTGACTTCTCATGGTCAAGTTGACTGAAAAATCCTTGGTAGACCAAATTAGAAATGGCACTGAGAGGTCAGAACAGCCTCACTGAAGCTGTACCTCTCGAAGTGGTTCCCCTCAGGGGGAAGGGAATGTGAGGTCAGCTTAGTAACAATTAAGGTATCTTCCACCTGCAGTGTTTTTACATTCCTAATGCTGATGTGCATTCTGTCAGGCTAGTAAGTTAATTACTGGATTAAAAAGTCTTAACTGGTAAGAGTGGTGAAATTATCATCAGTAGGGGATCTTTTTGGAGGGCTGCGTCCTGGGTTTGCCCAGATTCTCTGCAGCTGCTTGGTGTAGTTACTTAAAGGCCTCCTGACAGAACATGGTGAGCAGGGAGTTAACTTAAGGACATATCAGTTAACCTGAAAACACGAGGTGGATCTAATCGGAAATAAGAGACAGGAACATGAAGAAATGATACTGGAGATAATGCAAGAAGAAGAGCAGGGAAGGTGTTGCAGAGTTCTGTGTAACTCCTGGCACTGTGTGCCTCTTACCTAAAGGACAAAGGAAGAACACCTGTGCCAGGTGGAAGCATTTTTACCTAAGAACCATATTTTTAACACTTGAATGCACAGGCAGAACTTTTCCATGATTATGTGGCAAAAAATAGAATTGTTCCCACTTGAACAATTGATAAGGCAGGTAGCAATCCAATATGCTTTGGGATCTGCAGGCAGTTTCACTCTGTAGGTAAGCTGTGATCTCTCTTCATGCCAAGGTAAATGCAAATGAGAAGAAATGGCTTGTTCACACATATCACATTACTTAATTACAGGCAAAAAGAAAAATCTTAATTATGTTGTAGAAGCCATTGGTTTGATTATTTTTATATTTCCTTCTTGGTTTTACAGACAGGGAAGTTGGGCATGGGGTGAGGAAGAGACTTGTCTGACATCACCCAGTAGGCCAGGTAGCACAGAAGTGTATTTTTTATGGCTGATGGCAAAGTCTTATTAATAAATGAGGTGCCATGTAGCAAGTGCTTTTATAGTGTTGGAAAATTGCTCTGTAAGGATGTGAAGTTAGAAAACTGCTGTATACAAAATGAAATTTTAGATTAAAATGTGGAGCTTGACTGTAAACTGAAATTCACAGCCCATTCTTCAAGCATTATCTGATTGTTCTCCTTTTTTTTAATGTGATTGTTTTGCTAATTTCTGAGGCTTGTGCTTTCTGACGTGTTTCAGATTCCTGGGTCATAATTAACAGGAAAGCAAGAGTTTGACCACTTGCTTGTTAGGTAGTGATGCAGTGAACAGAAATAACTGAATAAGGTGTCATTGTCATCACCCTTGACAAGAATATTTCTGTTAGTGCTCTAAAGTGCTTTTCTCTAACTCCATGCACTAAAGCTGGCGGGGTGGGTGGTGATCCCAGCTCTCCTGAGAGCACTCAGCTCCTTGGAGCAGTCATTGTTTCTTTCTCAGACATGTTCAGTTTGGCCCATCGAGTGCTTTCAGCGCCAGCTTCCACTCATGGGCACACAGGGCAGGTGTTGTCATGTCTGAAGCAAGGCATTTTAGCTGAAGAAAGAACCCTCCTAGTGATTAAAAGAGGACAGGTTTTGTTCCTGGAACAAGATTGATCTGCAAGATAGCCAGCATATTTGCTCCAGTAAGACTCTGTGCTCTGAAAAGCTTAGGGTTAGTTTTCTCCTTCAGTTTTTAATAGTGTTTATTTATTTCTAATGGCACTGGCTAGAGTGAATGTTAAAGTAATGTATAATACAAGTTGATAATTACAAGAGAGAACAAAAGGCCTGTTTGCCTTGTGTATGGGTATGTTGGGAAATAAAACTCAGCATTCAGCAAATAGAACATCAAAAGCAGCTTGGCCTGTAATTGGGTTACATGATGCGACTGACACGAAGTTCTACCGAGACAGCTCATACAACTAAGCTTATTCATGGTTTCCTTCAGTCATTAGCTAATGATATCTTGCTCAAATGTCTATGTGCTCAGTCTATATATTTAAGCACAAATTGTGAGCAGAAGGGTGAGAATGCAAATGTCTGCAGCAGCTGAGACAGGGCTATAAGAAGTTTGGAGTCAGCACTGAGGGTAAATCACTGGGTGCCTTCCAACTCGTGTAGTTCTCTGGGAAGTAAAACCCAGCTCATGCTGATGTTGTGCTAGTACTGTATTCAAACACACATCATTGGTGAGGAACTTCTTAGAAATACTTGGGATATGTTGATTTCTGTTGGTGGCAAAGGGAGTGTAGGATGCAACAGAGAAGGAAAGAAGGTCTGGCCAGAAGTAAAATACAAGTGGATGCTAAAGCTAATTCCACTGGTTAAAATTTTGCCTTTCTATGATAAAAAATAGTATTTTCTTGAATAAATAGAATAGTTACTTCAGTCTTAATTTAAATACTGGGTACCACTGGTTTTTTTGGTTATTCATGGCAATTTCTGATAAAAAAGAGGTTTGAGCAAGTGTGTGAACAAAACTTGGTTATGTCACTCATTTTGATTATATTGCTATATTTGATTGTGGAAGAACAGAATCATACTATTCCCCTCTTCCTAAATATTTAGGATTTGAACTTAAAGTTATGAAAGGTATGTTCAAGTAAGATTTCATCAGGTATTTTCTCAGTCATTTGAGCAGCCAGAATAATTGTTTGTATGGTAGTCTACAGCAGCAGCTTACAAGTGCAGAACGACATGAGTCAGTGGACCATCTGTTTGCATACAGAAAAGTTGTTTAATCTCTTGGCAGTGTTGGTAAATTTTGTTTTCCCCTTGCTAGATAACATTTACAAAACAGGTACAATTTAAATACTTGCACTGCTGCTCTGCGAGAGCTACAGGGGTGTGGGTGTGTGTGAATAACATGTGCTTTAGAGATTGAATTGACTGTACTGCAAATAACATCAGTGCAGGTTAAGAAAAATGCAAGAGTGCAAAGAAGGCTTTTAGACCTTATTCTGCAGACCATTTTAGTATTTGAGGAATGACAAATGTATGATGTAAGAAGTCTCAAAAGGGAGATTCTGAATTTGATACAACTATTCAAGTCACTTAACATGAATACAAAATATTTTGACAAATTTAATTTGAACAGTAGAGCCATCTGGAAAACTCCATTGGCAATTTGCTGGCATCAGCAGTGACTGAATTTACAGGTTTCTGTGTTTGAGTCTGGAATAACACTTGAGCAGACTTGGGGCACAGTGGGAGTTATGCATTATCCACTCCAGATAGTGCAGCTGTACTGGGAATCCTGCTGCAAGGTTGTGCTTTTGCTGTTGCTTTTTTCACTCCAGTGGCTCATGGCTTCAGAACTCACTTAAAATGGGAGCAAGCTGGAGGATTTTAGTGTCAGTCCTGGCAGTGCCCTTCCCACGGGAAGCCAGCAGTAGGATGTTGGGGGTATGAAGTGTTTTTTCCAGTTGCACAACTTGTGCTGGCTGCACCTTTATTTATCCTGGTGATGGCCTCACAACAGAAACGCTCATCCTTGTCCAGAGAGGTGCGAGCGCTGTCCCTGCTCCTGAGCAGATCTTCAGGCACAGCCCCACTGTCCCTCCTCTCACTTGCCTGGATGTGATGACTTCCCTCAGCACCTCCTGAAGTGCTCAGTTGAGTTTGAGCTCCCACAGGTATTTCAGGCTACCTGAAATGTCAACTAGTACTGTTGGGAAAATTTTTGAGCTGCTCAAGGCAGATTTTGCATTTTTGCGCTCCCTCCTTTAGAGGAATTCTCTCTCTTTGAGGTAAATTAATCGTGAGATCACAGCTGGGAATGCTGGTAATCAGTCCTGGTGCTTAGTGAAGATTAATTGATAATCTGCTGCTTGTAGCTACTCTCAGTTTTGGAAACTTCTTGCTCCCTTAGATGAGGGCAGGAGACATCTACTTCTGCTTGTTTTAATGCAGAAATCTGAGTTGGGTTCCTCTTTTTTAATACTTAAACCAGGAAGGATGATAGACTAAGACCTGTCATTCATTGGTCATTTCTCTTTGTGCAGATTGGAGTTAAATGTGAACTCTGGTCTTTTTCCTGGTAACAGGCTTGTTAATGTAACAAGCAAGAACTGTATGTGATAGAAAGCAAATAAAACCAAAAAATGGCTACTTTTTGTTGCGCTGCCTGCGCTGTAGAATTAAAGCATTAGGAGGGAATATCTGAATTTCTTTAGTGTTAAGATGAGAATTTTCCAGAGTTTGGTAGCATTCTCCAGGCACGCCTGAGCTTCTCCTGAAGTTTTCCAGAACCTGTTTGCCCAGGCTGGAAACACAGGCTCTGCTGTGCGAAACAGAACTGCTTTGGCCAGAAGTTTGGAGACGGGGACATTGGGATCTGCATGCACTCATTGCTGTGTCAGATTCTCACTGAATACAGCCCCAAACCACTGGCAGTGTCTCCCTGAACTCAGGGCCTCCTTCGTGGTGCCCTTCCCCAGTGATGGGAGTTTCAGAATACCTGGATTGTCCATGTTTGTGATACCTGGATTGTACATGTTTGTACCACACCGGGAAGACAAGAAATGGGGAAGAATGAATCTTTAAGATGTGGTGATACAAAACTGGCTAGTGTAGGCAGCTGTTTGTAGAGTTCAGTATTAATTAAGGGTTGAAGGGGACAATGTAGATCAGGAAGTGCAATTGTGATGAGAGCACCTTTCCTAAACCTGATCTGTGCCTTGGAGCCACTGATGGTGGGAAAAACAAGGACGCTGCATTTGTTCTTTTACTGAGGGCTGTTCCAGTGTGACTGCACAGATGAGGCCTCTGTGGTTAGACCTGACTACAGGGGAAAAAAGCCTGCAGCAAAGGACCAGTTTGAAGTACTAACTTTCCAGAGGAGCAGCACAAGTTGTCTGAAGCGGTAAGAAAATGTGAGAAATCGTGGGAGTATAGTCTATTAACAAAACCAGAAAACAACAAAACCACACAAAGTATTGACAGAAGCTTTACTTCATTTACAGTCTGGATGCTTTGAAAAAACAGTCCAGCCTGATTTTTGCTTTGGGTTTGGGCTGCCTCTTTTGTATTTCCTAGTAGGGCTTAAGTTGCAGTAGCAGATTTCTCACATTGCTAAGGAGGTTCAAAACAAGGGCAGCCTCACAGGTATGAACATGAAAGCAAGCAAGGGGGGAAGCCCAGGGCTGGACTCTTGGGGGGGTTCATGGAAAGTGGGGCAGATGAGACAGTGAGCATGTTGAATGATTTGTCTTTGTGGGTTACTCTAGAAAACCAGAGCTTTCTCCCCAAATGGAGCCACTAAAGACAATGCAGACCCCAAAAGTGCTGCTCCCTTCCGGCAGTTCTGTTCACCCAGGTGGAGCAGAGCAGCTTTGGCTGACAACCTCTTTATGCCAGAGCAACTGGAGGTGCTGCTGACCCACCCAGCTCCTAAACCCTTCCCAGCACTGACCCTTCCCACAGAGCTGCTGGAAGTGAGGGAATCTCCTTTTTATAGCGGTGGGAGCCGTGGCTGTAGGTGGGGCGGCTGCTTGGGTTACAGCACGGGGAGCAGCTGGTGCTCACAGAGTGCCCAGACTCTGCACAGCCCCAAGGTGCTGCTTCCTGCTGGGAATCATCAGCTCTGCTCCCAACCCAAGCCCCAGCACACGCCTGGCTCCGGCACGGCCGCGCGTTGTTGTCAGCTGAGCACACCTCAGATTTATTTCCCAGCAAATGCAGCTTGCTGATGTAAGGGCACGTTCCCCCCAGAGCCTGGCAGAGCTGTGGGGCCAAGGTTGTGCTGGTGGAAGGTGAAGGAGCGAGTGCTGGTTGGTGTGTGGGGTTCTGAAAGCCCCTGGACAGTCTGCGTGCAGCAGAGGAATGCAGTTTCCTGGTAGGGTGAATTTAAAATGACTCATCCATGGATCCTGGTGCAGACGTGTGCATGAGATCATCCTTGCTCTGCAGCTGGGAAAGCCAACTTCAGATTGCTTCTCTCTGCGAACTTTCTAGGCCTGGCTGTCCTCTGTGTCTCTTCTAGAATTCTTCCTTTGGGGAGGAGATTTTTTTTTAATGGGGAAAAGGAAATGGAACAGTGGGGCTCAGACTTTCTTTCTGTATTTGCTAGTTTAAATAAGTAACAGTCTCTGTTCTCTGCAGTTTCATTTCTTAAAGGAATTCTCAGAAATTACTTTTTCAGGTGATACTATCATATAGGAAGAATGCTGATAATCTGGTTGGTAAAATGGTGAATTCCTAATGAATTAGTATGTTAATGTGTGCAGGAGCAACATGAAATACTTTTGCAGCTTAAACACCCCTTTAAAAATAGGGTTTCCAACACTTGCACCATATGTCCCCTTATTAAATTCTCCTCTTACTGAATAATGACATTACCCTCTGAATGACAGAGGTGCTTGTTATATGATCTGACTTACAGATACATCTGGAACTTGGCCCTCGCAGGGTCTCAAAATAGAATGACCGATGCAGGAAGAACTTACTAGAGGACTTGTGAGGGCTCTTGGTACAAACCACTTCCACCCTTGCCAGAGCTTTGACATTGTCCAGTGAGTGTACTCAGACAACACAGGGATTTTTAAATCTTGCTTTTCAGTATTTTCCTCTTTGTTAGGCTATTGTGTCTTCCCCTTCCCTCTCCCTCAATATTTACTGAACCAGATCCTCCTTAGCTGGAGGTGAATACATTTTCAGTGTGCAGTGTCAGTATCTCTTCAAATAGCCAGTGGGGAAGAATGATACCAACACAATTTGTGCTTCTGTGGGGATTAGTCTTCCTTTCAAGTGTCTGTTCAGATGTAGCACAGATGTGTTCTGAGAGGTGCTGAGGAAATGTCTTTGGTGCCATTGGTACTTGTTTGAATTGGATGAGCTCTGTGGAGAGGATGGGTGGCTAAGTGCTAGTGGTGCATGAAAAATAAGAAATCCCGGTGGAATTAGGCAGGTATTTCAAAGCACAAGTGAATGCTTATGAGAAGTGGGGGTGAAAGCCCTACACATCAGCAGAATTTTAGCTTCCTCCCCTTGCCTGCACTGTAGGCACCTGCTGCTGACTGCCCCTGCACAGGCCTGGGGAGCTCTGAGCCCCTCATACACACCCAATGCTGCTTTTAGGACAGCCCTTTAGGGCAGCTTTCTCTTACCATGTTTATTGAGCTACCAACAAGTGCTCTGTGCTCTTTTTCACCTGCAGGAAGGCCAGTCCTCAGCAAATGGCCCATCTCGAGAGAGCCCCAAGCAGCCGGCGGCCCGAGAAGGACACGTGGGCTACCCCAAGCTCCGGGCGGGCTACATCGCCATTCCCGTCATCCACGAGGGCCTCGATGGCCGGCAGCAGCACCCCTGCTTCTCCTCCCCGCAGCCAGGCCTGCAGAGGTACAAGACAGAGGCCGTGCCCACCCCGGGGCAGGCTCAGCCATCCCTCAGGGGGGCCTCTGGTGGCCCCGAGTCGCCGGCGAGGGGCCCGGCAGAGGCGGCGGCGGCCGATAAACAATGTGGACAGACACCGGCAGCTGCGGCGGCGCCCGCCACGCACGGACCCGAGGTGAGCGTCAGCATTGCTGGGCTCTGCTTGCAGTGGGCTCTGCAGCATTTATGGCCTGAATGTCACACGGGGAGCTTAGTCCCAACTTGCCACAGGATTGTGTTTTCCCAACACTTCCAGAGTACTGAAAAGTGCACGGTCACGGCAGCATAAATGTGTGGGTTTTTTCTAGCGTCACCCACTTTTGTTCTGGAATGATTCTGTGGAGAGAAATGCAGAGCTGAGCAGGCCCTATGGCCAGGGAGGGGTTGTTTTAGGGTTTGTATGGGCTCCCCTGCAAGAGCAGGATGCAGACAAGCCTCTTGTGTTCTGCACCATGAGTCAAACTGGGTGAACAAAGTAGGAGAGACAAGTGTCCAGTCAGCTAACAACCCAGGCCACTTCAGAAGATTGTTGCTTCCTAATTGCAAATTTCAGTTGTATGAAATGGATTTACATACATGCAGATTTCGAAGTGAATTGTAAAGTATTTTTGTCCTTCAGTGGCATGTGAAAATATTTTCAGACTATGAATTTCTTTGGAAAAAGGTCACCCTGCTTGTTTTGTTTTTCAGAAGGTGAGATTTTTTGCCTAGAGAATTAGAAAATTGGTATTCTTTTAATATATGAAAATATATGCCTCATTTTTATTCAAAGTAAGATGAGCAGGAAATTCAGCCTTCACCAAGCTGGAAACATACCAGGTCTGTAATTCAGCAGTGGTGCCATCTTCTCTGAAACCCATTTGGAGTTTGAAGAATGTAATTAAAATCCTGTTGGCAGGTTTCTCAGCTGTCTTGACTAACCATGCCTGTCCATGGACAAGAAGCTCAGCTTTTTCTTCTCCCAACTCTGTACAGTTTTCCCTTGTCTGCAGAGAGGCTTTAGGAATGTGTCTTCTGTGGCACTTACCTGGAGATAACCAGGGAGGACCTCAGAACTCGCTGTTACACGCTCAGTGTGGGTGCCAAGTGACCAGAGCTTGTCTTGGGGACCCTGCACGTTAACAGCACTGATGGGTGCTGTAATGCAAACCATCACTTATTTATTCAGGGTTCCTGCTGTTCCATGGGCAGCTGAGCAGTTTATCAGCACCAGAAGAGGGGTCTTGTTCCCCTTCTCTCCTGCCTTGCCTGCTCTCTCCTCTTGCAGCTCCAATCTGGCCTTTCACAGGAGAGGGGTAAAGTGGAATTTGTCCATATCTGCATTACCAAATTAATGACATGCTCTAAAAAACCCCAACAAAACATACAAAATGTGTTTGTGTGGCCAGGATCAGAAGTCAATGTTATGTGCTCTTAGGGGTTTGGGTTTGTCTCTAGCATGTAATTTGTTTGCTTAGCTTTAGTCTACCTCAAATTTAACAGGTTTAGGCAGGAACAGCCATGCAAAAGCAGCAAGCATTCTGACTGAGCATCCACTCCCTGCTTATTTCAGGGCTGGGAATGCTGTAGCTCAGGTTCCTGCTTGTTATAATGATGCTCTCACAACTTGTGGTTTGTCTAGTGAGGCTCTTGGCCAAAAATCCAGGGAAATGGAGTCCCTGCATGCCGGAAACACGAATTCAGTTTCTGTGATGACTGCCCTCTTTTCTCTTTGGAATTGAAAAGTATTGTGAGCACACAGTGGTTAACATTCAATAATGGATTTTTGTTTTCATGGCAGCCTCAACCTCCTGGAGCATCTGACCCTCCAACAGTTTCCCCTCAGACCTCTGGCAGACCCAACGCGGGGAGCCATCAGCTTCCTCGCGGTTATATTCCAATCCCTGTGATCCATGAAAATATACCACGTCAGCCAGCACAAGCCTACCACCAGGCACAGAAAACCCACTACCCTGCCCAGCAGAGCGAGTTCCAAGCCCACCAGCCGGTGTTCCACAAAATCCAGCCGGAGGAGAGGGAGCCCAAGGCGGCGCGAGCGCAGTCTCCGTTCAGAGTGGCTCAGAGAGGCTCCTCTAGTCGGGAGAGTTCCCCGGCCAGAGTGAGCACCCAGATGCAGCCCCCAGCTCCCATCCGAGTGCAGACAGTAGTAGACAGACCCCAGGTATGTAGAATGGGGAAGTGATTCACCTGCCAGGGACCTGAGCATGGCCAGAGCTGAAAAATGAGCTTGTACTAACACATACATGAAAGCACAGCAGTCTCCACTGCTGGATTTAAGCAGACTGGGAGATCCTGAGATAAGCAGCAAGTTGCTTTTCCACCTGTCAGGACTGTGGTGGATCACTGAAATATGGTTTAATGCATGATTTAATCTTCTCTTGTCAGAGTATAATTTGATGTAATTACACTGAGGTCACTGATGTTGCATTATGTTTATGAGAAGAGAACCAGGTCTGTGGGATTTGTGACATCTATGTAAATATGCTCCACTGATGTCTCAGAACCATTTAGGGGATAGCATCAGATGCACAAAGTAATTTTTGCTGTGAAGAAAAGAGATAAGCAAAATCCAGAGCTTTTTATTCTTCTGACTTGAAGCATGTTGTCATAGAACCTGCTGCTCATTGAACATTTTTTCCATGTTATAGTTCTTACTATAACTACAATTAAAAGGCTACTAGGAATTGGACAACTGAGTATGTGGAAGGAGATATGTACAGAAACAAGTCTTGATTTCCTCTCTGGAGGTTTCTCACATTAAAAATGACAGGAGCAGAATTAGATTAATAGTTTTGAAAGCCCAGGCTAGGACAAAACAAGGAAGACTCAAAATTAAATGGCATATTCTAGGTCAGTGCCAATTTTTTTTTTTTGGTGGGTGAGAGTTTGCACTCCGTAGTCAAATTTTATGTTTAATGGGTAAAGCAGTAACAAATTTTCAGTGCAGGCCATTTATGTACTTGTTTGAAATACAATACAGATGTTTTACCCCAGCCATTTAAATCCATGAGAGCTGGATTTAGTATCTTTCAAAGTCTTTGTTTATGTGCCCAAGTAAAAGGGGTGTCAGGGGGAGGAAGATGCAGATCCCATATATTTCAGTTTTCTGCTAAGATTTCAAAACTAACCTCAATTTCAAGAGATTTCTGATTAGATGATTTAAAACTGGAGTAATCCCAAGGATAGTCTCTAATCGCTACAGTGTAATAAGATTGACACAGTAACCTCTGCATGTAAATAGGGTAAAGATTAAAAATAAGCCCTAACAAAAAAAGGAATGTCCTGAAAACAGGAATAGGATGAAAATAGCCAAAACTGTGATTAAAGCTCAGCAAAGTAGTTGGCTTTTCAAGAAAGATGAGCCCTTAATTAGTGAAATAGGGGATGAAATCTTGACTGTGTTACAGTCAGCTGCAGGAAATTTCACTGACTTCAAGTTAGGTGAAGGCTTTGCTCAAAGGTCCTGTTTTTTAAACCTGCTTATGGGGCTGATTTTATTGATCACGGGCAGGATTTGGTGGGTTGAAATTTAATGTTTGAGAGAGTTGATTGGTGACAATAAGAGCTGTTCAGAACAGTGCCATTTTTCAGTTTAAAACAGTAAAATTCAGCAGCGCTCAGGGAAGATTCATCATCTCGTGTGTGTGAAATTGCACTGCAAGGAGTACAGAGAAATAGATGTAAGATTACTTATTCTTTAGAGGGAAATAAAAAGTGTTGTGTCTCAACACAAAACTTGTCTTGCTTACCAGGTTTCTCAGCAGCAAGTCCCAGCTCAGGACCCACCAAGACCAGCCCCTCCTCCTGAAATCAAGCCTGACAACAAGGCAGCCCCACCACCTGAAACAGAGGCACCCTCTACATATATCCCAATTCAGGTCACCCACCAAGAACCAGATCCTAAACTACCACCCCAGAAGCCTCCAGCCATGGCAGAGAAAGCTGATAAAAAGGCTCCTTCCCCAGCTAAGGCTGCTCCCCCCCAGCAAAGGCCTCCTCCTGAGGAAGCGGCGCCGCCGAAGACGATGGAAACAGAAGAACCTCAAAAGCATCCTGGTGTTTTGAAAGTGGAAGCAATTCTGGAGAAAGTACAAATGCTTGAGCAAGCAGTCAACTCCTTTGAAGGCAAGAAAACTGACAAAAAGTACTTGATGATTGAAGAGTATTTGACCAAAGAGTTGCTAGCCCTAGACTCAGTGGACCCTGAGGGTCGTGCGGATGTGCGCCAGGCCAGGAGAGATGGTGTAAGGAAGGTCCAGACCATTTTGGAAAAACTTGAACAGAAGGCAGAAGATGTCCCAGAACCTGTTCAAGTTGATGGACTTCAGCCAAATTTGCCAGAGCCTAAGCCACCACAGGAAATCATGGAGATTGAACCTGTGATAGTCAAGAGCAAGGTAGATACCAGTAGTAAAAATGCTAAAGAGGAAACCAAAATGGAAAGACATCAGCCTGAAACTAAGGAAGAAGTGTTTACCAATCTTGCCACCACGACAAACACATCCAGTAATCCAACTGAACCATAGCCATGTGCTGAAATTAAAATCTCTCAGACTTTATAACTTAAAGTGTGTTTAAGTGAATTTTAAGTTGCATGCATTTCCGGAGCTCTTTTTGACTGGTTTTAATCAACATAGCAGCTTGGGACACAGTAAACACTTCTTAGGGAAAGGAGGGAGCTAGAAAGAAAGTGATGCATTTATCCTTTATTCTTACACTATGTAAAAGACATGTTTCAAAAATAAACCCTGTACATTAATTGCTTTTAGATCAGCTGAATGGAAAAGAAAAATGACTTCAGGGTTAATATTGATGCGTGTTGTTTAAGGTGTATTCTTTTGCAGGTGATTTTTGTAAAATCAGTGGCCTGCATTGTCAGAATACCAGTCCTCCTACAAGTATAGCCACTCTTAACAGTAATGTTTTTACTTTTAATGTTCACAGTTGGGCACTTTAAGTAATGATGGATAGAAAGTGTGTAAGAAACTGTAGGGATATTTATATGTGTGCAGGACTTCAATTCTATATTTTAAGAGGGAAATAAAATAATATGGAAGCCTAATTTAGTCTTGTGATTTTATAAGCTGGAACTGTAAAGGCAGTAATTTGTTTTAAATACACTCTTCTGAACACAGAGATTTGTTAGTGCAGCGTTATAGTTGGAGTCTGGCAGCTGTTTTCTCATCAAGTCCAAAACCTGTCTTTCTCTATTCATTGTTCATTCCTCATCATATTGCTCCCTTCTGATGTTGTTGCTGTGTCACATCTGTGGAGATGAGAAGGGAATTTAGCTGAGCATTTCTGTTGCCTCACCCTGGAAGTTTAACAGAAATGTTTATAGCATTGAGATCTGTGGTGGTCTTAAGAGAAATTTTCAGATCTTAACTTCTGTCATTATTCTTTTATCAAAATTATGGATTTTTTTATGCAAAACCACACTTCCTTATATTTAGAAATATATTTTGTAATTCATAGAGTCAGTAGGATTTCCCTCACTTTGTGAACAGTTTTAAGCAATGCTTTATTCAAAGAGATCAGCAACTTGCACTTAAGCAAGGGAGTTAAACCATTTTTTCACTACATCCATGTGAAATGAAAGCAGCAGAGTCAGTGCAGGAGTGCAGGGGAGGAAGGAGTCCTAACTAAAATACAGAGGTTACACTTGACTTAATTTTACAAATGCACATTTTCTTTTACCTGATAGCATGTTTGCAGCATAGAACCTTGAATTAATGCCAAACAGATGTGCTTAAGGCAATTGATCACTTACTGAACTACACTTAGAAACCTGAGAGTGGATTTTGAAATAAGGTTGAAGCCCATTTGAAAATCTCCTTTTCTTGAGAGGCAGGTTCAGAGTGGTCATTGAGAACTGTCACTCTTCATTGTAAAGTGACAATACAGCATGAAAATTACACTGTGATATGTGTAACATTTGGGCTCTGACCTGTCTGCTTACTTGTAGGTAGAAGGTTGATGCTTCTTTTAGTTTCATTTTCATAGTCAACAGCACTGTGTGAGAATACACAATGTCTCATAACCTTTTGGCTGCTGCAGCATTTGAGGCATTCTAGAAGAGGTGTGAAAGTTCAGCTGCCTGCATAATTCCTGCATGAACTCACTTCAGTGGCACATTGCTCATGCAGGGTTGCATTTCAGCTGAGGACACATCTGACATCATGTAACAAAAATACTTAAATTGAGGAAAATCAGCTGTGGATTTTTAGAACTGAGCTCTCTATGCAAAGTGTGGGAGATACAAGGCCCTATCTCTTAATGGTTTCTCTTGGTAGACCACTAAAATAATCCAGATCAAAACCACCTCATTAACTGAGGTGGCACAGTGGAAATAAGGATTATGGTCTTAAAAATGTAGTATTTACAGGGAGTTGCTAGATTTTTAATACATGTCATCTGCTGCTAATGGAGCCTGATTCATGTAAAACTATTCAGTGTTGGGCAGAGTAGGTGGAGTCAAGTTCAACGACAACTGATGAGGTTCTTTTAAGAAGCAAAGCTGGAGGTAGAGCTGCACTCTGCCAAGGGCTGCTTTAGAAGTTGATTCTTAAAGTTGGTGCTACTACTGCAGAATTAGGTACAGCTCAAAACAAAGTGAGGTTTCATGATGTGGCCTAATAAGGGAAAGTACATTTGGCTGCCCTGGAGCTGCCTGGCTGGAGACTGGTGCTCTGAGTCATAGTCTTTGTTTCTTCTGTTGCTCAAGACTAAACTGCGCCCAGTCCAGCTTATATGTCTTGACACATCAGCATAGCTACAAATCCCGCATATGGGCTGGGAGGAGGGAGTGGCCAAGGAGGAAGCAGCTGAAGATTCCCACCCATTCCCTGTGAGCTCCTGACCTACTCTGCAGAGCCTCTTTGCTGCCTTGAGTTTTGGTACCGGTGCTGTGGAGCTGGCAGAGGAAGGGAAGGGGATTCCTGCTTCACTTTTCTGCCTGATGGTACCTGCTCTGTGCTTTGAGCCTGGCTGACAGCTGGAGACTTGGCTTTTAAACTCAGGTAGAAAGTAATTAGGAGCTTAAAACAGTAAGAATTATATTACAACAAACAGCAGTTGTGCTGTTGAGTACAAGGGGTTTTTTCCTGCATTTGCAGGAGCCATTTAAAAAAATTGAATAAATGTCAAGCAATGCAATTTATTCAAAAGCAAATGATCCCCTGTCAATGAAAGGCACTGCTTCAGTTCATTTCAATGTAGCAGGAGGGATATGAAATGCCTGTACACAGAACCACAGTAAAAGCTTAGGCTGCTTTCTGATTGCACTATCTGGTCCAGCTAGTGCTATTTTAAATGCCAGTAGTGGCCTGTTCTCTATATTTAAACCCTCACAGCAGCAAGGCATTGTGTTTCCTGTAAATATAGCATTTTGAGTATTTATTTATTTACAGACTGCCAAACCATGGCATGCCCCGAGGAAGGGGCAGCAGTTACTTTGCCCCCAGGAGCAAGGTGAGACAGGCCTGGTGTCCAGTTCCTCTCCAGAGGGAGGGACAAAGCTTTTATCTGGGATATGTTCTTGCTTTCAGCTTTATGTTGGCTCAGCTGTGTTTGCAGGCTAGGTGGGAAAGGACAGGGGTACAAATCACACTCCACCCTGGAGGCAGGAGGGCAGCACAGCAGTTTGTAGAGGCAGGCTCTGCCCCTGCACCTCAGGTCAAGGTAAGTCAGTGAGGGTATCTCTTAATTATAATTATGATTAAAATAAAGTTTCTGGTAGCTGGCACACAGCTGCTGAAGAGGAAAAATCTCAGTCAAGGTATGCTTATGAGAAGGTTTTGATTTGCTACATCTTCAGTCTCCCTCCTTAAATGTCCGTGTATTATCTTTTAAAATACTCAGGTAACTGAATAGAAGGCACTGTATTGTGAAGTTAAATAAGACATACACAAACCTGGGGAAAAATTGGCTTAGATGAAAGGAATAGTAGTAATGGGCAATAATTTCCATGCTTTTGGTCCTGATGTGTCTAAGAAATAAAGTGCAGATGTCCTAGAAACAAACCTTAGTGCTGTAAAAGTTGAATATCGTAAAATTTTGGGTTTATTACAAAATCCAGCAGCAAACCAGTTTTTCTGACAGAAACAACTCTTAGCGTTTTTGGGCCACTTGGGTAAAGGTGGCTTTCAGGAAAAACTAATCTGAGCTCAGCACTCACTGTGGAATACAGATTGAAGCCAGAAGTTAACCATACAAAATACCATTTCCTGGAGCCTTAGTGTAAATATTAAAACTCCAAAGCCAAACCTTTTTGGGTATAGTCTGCCATTAATGAAATATGAATCATTTTAGCATTTAGCAAACAGTGGTTTTATTGGCACTTTCACCTATTTATGTGCAATGGTGCAGGAGAGCCAAATGAGTAAGTGTGCTTGAACTATTTATTTCTTAAGATAAATAATTTGTTTAAAGATAAATGAGTGACACTGGCCTGGTTACACAAAGGAACAGCTTTTAAGAGTGGATAATTTGGGCTCCTGAGCTCTGCCCAAAGAGCACATCCACAGGATTGTGCATGGGATCAGTCCCTGTGCCCGTGAAAAGGGACTGTGGATGGTCTGTAACACTAGAGACCAATGTAACTGAATGCCAGCCCCTGTAATCCAGAGCAAGAGTTATTTTAAGATGGGCAAGAGGCTGGCTACAAAGCAGGGGAACACACCAATTCTCAGTTAAACACTCTTCCAAGATCTATAAATAAGCAACTTAAAAAGAATAAAGAGGCTAGTTCAGTTGTTCCTGCTGGAATTTCCACTCCAGAAGGTGGAAATCTGCATGAAAGGAAGGAATAGGTCAAGCCAGCCTTTAGCTTCCATATGTCCCTGCACCAGCAAATTGCAGGGCAGGCAGAAGTGGGGAATCTTACATTGAATTTCAGAGTGTAAGAAGAAAAGTACATTTGCTACACATATTTCAGAAAATAATTCCAAAGGGTATTGATCTGTAAGGACACGCTTTGTGTTTCAGAATTAAAAATGCTGTCTGGAGTTCTTTATCCCTGGTTCTTTATATTTGACATCTCTTCAAGGACTGTGTAATGTTCTCTGACGTGTTCCACAACAAACACACAAATCACTGATAGGGTTTGCACTGAAGTCTTGGTAAAAAGCCTGGAGATAGAGATTGAAATAATTAACTCCTTCTAATGAAATATGGTGCCTGTGTTAGGAATGAGGTGAGCAGGCAAGAAAATGTAACAAACTTTGAAATATTACTACTTATATCTACTCAGTAGATAGATGATCTGTCTGCTGTTCATCTGACTTCACAAATATAAAATAATTTTTTAAAATGGGGGGTAACCTGAGTTTTAAAACAGTAAAAGGAATACACTGAATTTAGCAACAAAAGGGTTATGGAACTTAGCCTGTTTTTTACTGCATTTTTGCAGTTCCTGACAGTGAACAGATGAGATTTGCAAAATCATCCACATGGGTTACTTGAAGTCCTGATTTATTGCTTTTCATCATTTTGTGAACTTTGAGTTCTCATCCATTTCTGTCTTGTCAGGAAAGCTGCGCTCCTTCCATTTGCAGAAATGAGCAGTGTCTGGAATAATTCCCTTGCGCGTTTCCCACAGGGTTGGCAGGCAGATAATGTGTTTTTTCTCTGCAGCCCATACTGATCTGTGGCAAAGAATAGGAGTTGTCAGCACTCTGTCTTGCCACTCCAAGTGCACAGCTCAGATTATAAAATCTGTTAGTAAGAGCCATAATGTTTAACCCAGTGCAAGATTTCCTATTCTATTTAAATTGAGACGAGATGAAAGCAAGGAAAACCCAAAGCAGTTTTGCCCAGCAGCCACAAATACAGCATTTTTTACTTCCAAAGGACTGATGAAATGCTAACAGGCATCCCTAGCTGGGCATTTCAGTAGCTGTTGGTGAGTACTTGGTCCCCAGGACCTTCCCTCGTGTCACAATTGGTCATGAGCTCCTGTCTCATCTCCATTCCTGCTCTCCCCAGCTGGCTTTCCAACAACCATTAAACGTTTCTTTCCCTTGGCCTATTTCCGCTTAAAAAATGGAGCAAGATAGAGCAGATTTGCATGTGAAGATTTTTCTTAAAAATTTAGAGTTTGGTCAAAAAAATTGATGGGAGTTAACTCTAACATCTCTCATCAATTAAAGGTTATCTTGACCCTGAGCCAATAAACTCAAACGTTTATCAGAGTTTCTGCATGACTGCATACCCGGTATAAAGCCAGCTCTTAAGATGGAACATGCCTGGAAGCATGAGAACAAGGATCAAGGTAACTGTAAATCAATCCAAATTGGGCTTCTCTCCACCCAAAAGAGTGAAATCATACAATTTACTTTAAAACTTTGGAAATTTGCACTATGCCAAGATGTAAGCATCTCCTGGTGCTGAAAGTGCACTGAAGAACTACCAAATTTTAAATGGCCTTATTTGTTTCATTTAATTCCTAAGATTGTTAACTAGCACCCTGACAAAGATTGAATCTTGTACATCGGCGCTATCTCTTCATTCTAAAGAGCAGTTGCTTCAATATGCTGCTCTGTGACAAATAAAAGTATCAGGACTGAAGTTTAGCTGTATGGATATATTAGATTACACTGAATAAAGAATATAAGATAGGGTTGGATAACAATATCATAAACAAATATTGCTGCCTAGAAACAGCAGGCATAGACACATTAAAATATTTAAGGTACCTTTAATATTAACTACCTAGCAACAAGTCCCTGATTACTTCAAGGAAAATAGGCACTACAGGAGTAGGCAGGAATCATAGCAATTATTGTTATACCTTTTTTCCCCTCTCAGTAACAATTAGACACATAACTCTTATTATATAACATATAATTACTACATAGGGAATCCCTGCCTTAAATAGTTTGTGCTTGACAACGCTCAGAAGCAGACATGGTTGTGAAATCAGAGGACGGGGATCTGATAGAGCTGAGAAACTGCGCCGGCTCCTCCCGTGCCCCGGATTTACGGTGTGGCCGCAGCAGCCCCTCCGTGTGCACATCCCTGTTTCGGGATTGCGGTCAGAGGCAGCTGTGGCACTTTATGGGATGTCTTTTGACGGGAGAAGCGGGGCAG
Organism: Anthoscopus minutus; assembly: GCA_013399455.1. Lineage (NCBI taxonomy): Eukaryota > Metazoa > Chordata > Aves > Passeriformes > Paridae > Anthoscopus > Anthoscopus minutus. Next base: position 445,018 of record VWYI01033420.1, read on the forward strand.
GGCGCGGGTGTCGCCTCCCCGGGTGCTGCTGTCACCTCCTCTACCGGGTGTCACGGCGAGGGGACGCTCCCTGCAGCACCACCGCGCTTTCCAGGCTCCAGAATTCCCCCCTGCCGTGCTGGTAAAGCAGAAGGAACGCGATGGAAAATGGTTTCCTGTAATAGGGAAGAGAACTTTGTCATCTTGCATGTGCCCACGGTGTCGGCAGGATGCTCCCCAGCCGTGTGGGCAGGCACTGGGGGATGCCCTCATGCTTAGGATTTATTTTCAAAGCCTATAAAAGGTGTCAGGTTTGCATTGGAGGCCTTGGGTTCCTGCAGTTCCAGTTATAACAAACAACACTGACATACCCTGCATTTTAACCTTCAGATTTGGCTTCCAAGCTGGGTTTTGTAGAACCCTGTTTGCACACGACACTCTTGATCTTCACATAAAACCAATAAACATTTCTAGTCTGGGATCTACGTGAAGATAATTATCCCCAACACGGGCATTGGAGTTTATTTCAGTCTATAAACCAAAAGAAAGCCATTGGGTCATTTCTGCACCTCTTTATAACATAACCACAACTCTAATCCTCATTCCCAATCTCAAAATCACCAACAATCCTAATCCATCAGTCTCAAAACAAATACAAGGCTGCAGATTCAGAAAGAACAAACCCAGGATTTTTCCAGCAGCTATTCTGGAGTGAGCACAAGCAGTGCTTAAGTTCCTGCAGGCTTGAAACTGAGCACAACCTAACTGAGGGAAAGGATGGTAAATTGAAGTGGGAAAAACACTGGGGGAAGGTGTGGTTTCAAATATCTTGCTCTCAGTGTCACCCACTTTTGAGATTAGTGAGCAGGTCAGCGTTGGTGTGACGGGCCTGGCTTTTTTATAAGAGAACATGGATCAGCCAGAATGAAACCAGGCCCTGTATCAATGTTCACCCAGATAAAGTTTGCAAATTGTACTCACTCACTTGAATTTGTGATTTTAATCAAATGAGAACGTAGAATTGAGACATACCTTTATTATTTGTGAGTGTATATTGTACTTTCCTCTGATAAATCTGATAAAAGTTATTTCTTTACCATAAGTGATGCTTTCTTGGTTTAATTACATTAAAATTAAACCTGTCTTCTCAGACTTTTACAGAGAGGCTTAAAGGATTTTTCTTTATAATTGATTCACATTTTGTACCATCCAAGCTACATCACCAAGAGGGTGAAATTCTCTGTGTCACATGGTGATAGTTTTGCTTTTGTCCCTCAGTTTTCCATTGGGAACTCTGCATGAGTCTCCAATAATTGATGAAGCCTGATCCGTCAGAGTAATCCCCTCCTGCTGCTTCTTTTCCTGTAACTCTCCTCTCAGGGGCAGGAGATTTAAGGAGCTTTTTGTGCTTACAATTTCTCCTGTCCTCCCTGGTGGATTTTCTGTCTCAAGGACTGGACTGCCAAAGCTTCCTTTGCTTCCAGAAGTTGGAACAGATCCTGAGTCTATTTTTGTAAATGAAAAAGCAAGAAAAGACTCGATTTTTGTATTGAGTGGACATTTGGACCTCAAATGGACATTTCCAGTGTGACTCAAGCGGGTCATGGCATCTCGGCAAAGCAAAACCCCGAGTCTGTCAAATTTAAAATCTGAACTCCTGAAGTTCCTTGGGCTTGAGCTGAGGAACTTGTTCCTAACCAACGTGTTTTGTTACATGATGCTGTGATAAAGACAAAATCCACTCAGTGGAAGAACCTAACAGCGCCAGTGAATGGTAACAGCATTTGTCATACAGATCTTGAGATGGGAGATTCTGATTAGATATTAGAAGAAAATATTTTCAGTCTCGGGGTTCTCAGGCATTGGGAATTGGTTATCTATGGACATGGTGGGGTCACCACACCTGGGAGTGTTCATGAGGAGCCAGGTGATGCAGTTTGTTTTAGGGGTGGACAACTGGACTGGGTGATTTTGAAGGTTTGGCCAAGCCTTGACAATCCGGTGATTCTGTGACTCCACACAGGCGCACGGAGAGTCCATTGGAGCACTAGCATGAGACCCAGAATCACCTTCCCGAGGGTCCCGGAGGCAGCGGCAGCCCCAGCCCGGTCGCTGATCCCGGCCACGGCAGCAGCCGGACCGCGGCTGTGACGTCAGAGCCCCGTGACGTAGCGCGGGCGGCGGCCGGCAGGGGGCGGCAGCGCCCCGCGGATGGCGGCCAAGCGAAACCAGGGATTTTACAGAAAAACAGGGATGTGACGTCAGCACCGCGCCACCGGGAGCGGGGACTGGCCCTGAGCTCCGCACGTCTGGCCAGAGAAGTAATGCTCGTGTCGGTCTTATGGCACAGACGCATCATTTTTGGCTCAGGTGTTGCTCTTAGAGGTGCTTGAACCTTTCAAAACCTCAAAACTACAAAATAAGAGCGGAATTTAAGGAGTTCCAGTGCTTTGTATCAGTTATTTTTCCTTATACACACTGGGAAGATGTACTGTGAGGAGCAGCAAAATATAAAATTTCAGCGCTGCTTTTAAATAAAGTGCTGCCTCAAGTGAAAGGTTAAGCTAAGAATCTCCAGAGGTCCCTTCTGACCAGCATTGGTATAGCTACTCTTTGATTTCTGAAAAACCCATTTTGAAAGGGCAAGATATTAAAATCACAATCAATCTATTCAGTAAATATTTCTTTTGTTGAAGGTGCTCTTGGTCAAAGCCAGGCCGGGTAAGAATTTCTATTAGCTCTCCCTGAGAGGAAGTGATTGCATATCTCTTCAGAGTGACTTATGTCACAAACATGAGTTACCCAGGAGCCACAAATGTCTGACTCTAGGGATCCCTCCAATCTTTGTGATTTGATAGCTGAGACAGCCTTCCCTTGAACAAATTGGGCTGTAAGAAGAGGATATGTAAAGCACAGAGCAAGAATTGGTCTTTGCACAATGGAGTAATGTCCACATAGATTAATCCTATTATCACAATTGTTGGGGGTTATTTTTCCATTTTTCCCTAGTTATCATCTCAGGGAACTTTGCATGCCCTTGTGTGTGCTTATCTAGTCTTTAATTACCTGATTCCAAAGTGCTGTCCAGTCATGACATACTCCATGGGCATAGGTCATGTGCCCGTGATTCCAGTTTCCAAGTAGCACAGTGAATTATTTGCAGGGTCAGTTATATCACCCAGTGGTGCTGATTCCCAGTGCTCCCCAAAAACTTTCTCCACAGGCATTGTAAAACTGTGGCAGGACACATTTTTTTCATTTTATCTTTCCTCAACTGAATCAAATGTATTAAACAAAACTGATATTTAAAATTACGTACTCTAACTGAGAATCAAACCTATGATCACGGTTGGTTTTGTTAGTATTAAACTGTGTTTACTTTTGGATGCTGTGTTTTATTAGGAGTACAGCAGGAGCTCCTATTTTTAAGTTTGTTAGCAAATTTAACTGGAGTTTGTGTTTATTTTTTTCACTGTAATTAACATTGAAGCTCGAGGCAAATCAAATCAGCCAAAGAGAACAACTGCTTGCGTGATGCACCAGCGGCTCTCAGAAACCTCATTTCAAACCGGTTTAGTTGAGCAGGAAAGTTATTTGGGGACTTGCTCATGTTTGCTTTCTCATATTTTAGGGTGGGGTTTTTGGCAAATTCAGGGCTGCCCTTTTTGTAAAGGGGTAAATATCTCTGAGAGGGGAAGAAATGGAATGTCAGCCTTTTTTCTCTTTTTTTTTGCCTTTCTCCATCCACAGCTTACAACAGCTGCCTAGGAAAAAAAATAAAAAAGCATTGATAAATGTCACAGGAGAAACAAAATTCTTACGAAGGAGACTTTCTTGTCTTAATTAAAACAATAAATTGAGAAGCTGTGGCCCAGACCTTCTGGTGAAGTATCTACAGACTTAGGGAAGTGCTGGAATCCACTGGCCTGAAATGTGACAGTGCTACCATTTCTCAGGTGGCTCTGGATGCCTAAGTTCAGTTTGCACAATGTTTATAATGAGGCAAGTGACCTCACAAGAGCTGCACACAGGACATGACATTCAGAGCATTGCTCAGAAGGCTCGGATCCCAGCCGGAAGAGGCACAGAAAGCAAAGGGGGTTGAGTAGGATGAATGTTGCAATTTCTTGTAGCTGGCAAAGTATTTGCAGTTCTGTGGGGTTGCTACACCTTGGCAGAAATTTCCACTGCGGCTTGACAGATACATGCGTGAGACAAGAAAGGGAATGGGTGAAAAGGAGGTTAAAGAAATGTGGAAATGGGCAAAGAGGCTGAGATTCATAAGAATTAGGGTGCAGCAAATCCTTGTAGGTTGTGAATAGGAAGAGATCACATTACCTCGTTCCTGTCTTGCTTAACCTGTTCTTAAACAACACCAGCCATGGACAGTGCCCAGATAATGTCACTGAGCAGTCTATTTACCCAAGTGCTTTGTTTCTAACTCATTCTTTGTTTGTCTAACTCATTGTTCCTGTGATTATGCTCAGTACTTGTATTTTCTGGAATAAGTCCTGGGACTGTGTAGCCTCAAAATGAGGACTCAGGGGGATTTACACACTTTTCAATGTGTGTAAATGCCTGATGGGAGCAAGAAAAGAAGATGGGGCTAGACTCTCCTCATGGATATCCTGTGAATGGGCATAAGGAAATGGCTGTAAACTGAAATACAAGAAATTTCACTTAGAGTTAAGAATTTTTATTTTTCTCTGAAGGTGGTCAAACAGTGGTTCAGATTGCCCAGAGTCAGGGTGGAGTCACTGTCTTTGGAGATACCCAAAGCCCATGGAACATGAACCTGGACAACCTTCTCTAGCTGATCCTGCTGTGAGCAGAGGGCTTGAACCACAGGCGCCTTTCAGCTCCACCATTCCATGGTTCAGTGACACTGGGCAAAGGAACCAGTTATTCTTGTCCTCTTTCCAGCAATTCTTGTGTGTTTCAAGGCTGTTTTCCTGTTTCCAACGAGAAACTAGTCAAAAAAAATCCTGTTCTTCAAATAATAAATCACAGCTTTTAAAGTTCAGATTACTCTTGATTTCCTTTGGCCTTTCTATAGATAATTCTTGTATCAAACTGAGTATAGAATTCCCACTGAGGTCTGACTCAGTGTAGAGTAAAAGGATTACTGCATAGATCTTATGCATAATATTCCTGTGCATTCATTGTAGAAAAAATGGATTTTTTTCCCCTTTTTGTTACTTTATCATAATTTATGATCTAGGATTACCCCAAAAACTCCTGATTAACCAACTGTTCCTGAGCTTGTATTTATATAGATGATTATTGCTGTTGAAAATTTTTTCTCTTGCCAGGCATTGAATTCATTTCAGACAATCAACCTAACTCAATTCAGCTTGTCACAATAATATCATGATGGAATCCTGATTCACAGTGGGCTTTCTGACCCTTCTAGCCTGACGAGTTTACTGAGTACATTTGTTAGTCCATTATTTGGGCCATTGGCAAAGGTACAGGATAGCACCAAACTAGAGTGTGAACCATCAGTAACCATTCTCCAGGAGAAAATTCCCAAATATTAGGACTGTGGAAGTGCTAGAAGTGGGCCATATTTCCTTAGGGTAGTTATAGGGAAAGCACAAGGAACAGGATCAAGGGCCATATTAAGTGCAGACACAACTAATACCCAGGACTGCTACACTGTCATAAGAAGAAAGGATGTTGATTCAATCTCATATTTATCATCTTAATTGTTCACACTTTGTTGTCTTGCAGATACTTGGAAGGACATACTTTGATAATTTTTTTTTCTGTTCTTTTCATTTAACCCCAGGGTCTGACCTAAAATTCTGTGACTCTTTCTACTTTCCCTTTGTTAAGGTCAGGATGGTGGCACAGATTCCTCAATATGTAGGAAGTTATAACTGCCCAGTGGTTTCACAGACATTGGAAAACAATAGGAAATTAGAAACCCAAATAGTTTCTGGGGCCTCATCCTCTGTAAGCTTTCAAAGATCAGCGCTTACTTCTCCAAGCTGATCATGTCTCCACCTGGCCCTACCAGACTGATGACCTAGTGTAACTCCTGCAACAACAACACATGCTTCTAATTTTCCCTTCACTAATTACTCAGGGACAGTTCTATTTCCTCCTACATCCTATATGGTGTAATGGTGTCTATGGCCTTAATAAATGCAAGGGTGCCTGGCAGTTCTTCATGTGTCTCTTCCCCCAAAGAGGCAATTGACCATTTATATGGAGTTTCTAGGATATTTTAAAATTTTGTTTAGGAAAGCCTTTGACCTTATGTCAGAAACATCAGGTAAAGCTGAGTCATTTGTGTAGCTCCATACCTGTCAAAGCATTACAGCCCTGTGATTTATCACACATAGCCATAGAGCCAGGGTAAAAGCCTGTTACAGAAATGCAGTATATAAATTGTTCAGATAGATTGATGTTGTAATATAATGAAAATATCAAAGTGAAAAGCACATTGCCAAGTGTTTCACGTGGCTCTTATTCCACATTGCTCCACTCCAATCTTGCTTCTCACTGGCAGTCCTCCTCAGCAAATGCAAAACCTGACTGACTCCAACAAAAATACAGAACTTCCCCGATTTGTTTGAGGTATGACCATACATGAATCCTATTTTATTATTACCATAAAAGGTAGATCTTGCTTTCATTTATCTGCATATAAATATGAATGTAAACTGTTGCCATGGCAGTTTAAAACATTTTACACATATCAATATGGTCAGCCTATAATACTTCTGTGTAGTAGGGAACAATGTTATCTTTAGTCATAGATGGAAAAGTGTGGTGCAAAGAACCTGCTATGTATTCAAGGATAAGGACTCACCCTTTCTGATATTCAGTCCTCTTTTTCAGTCTCATATTCTTTTGCTAGATTTGACAATGACCTACATAGCATTGCACAAGAAAAGCAAAGCCAGCAATAAACACTTTTAGCCTGTATATAGCAATGATCATCTCTCCCAGTCACTCAAGTACAGAACATATAATCTCACAGGAAAATAAAGTTCTTTTAATCTTCTGGTTTAGCCCTTTGAGAGTCATAAGAATTCTAATTACCGGCACAGTATTTAACTGAGCATCAAGAGTTTGAGGATTCCAAGATCCATACAGGACTTTTTTATCCATATGCCACAGATGAAGGAAAAGCTAAGTGTTTTCTGACCTAAATTGTTGCCTGGCAGCTAGAGATTCTGCTCTTGGGTAGGAGACGGTTGAGTGTCACTCTTCGAACTTCACACATCCCTACTTCTCTTAAAGGCTGAGGTGTATCTGCAGTGTAAATGCAGCATTGGAGAGAGGCTGAGATTCTGTAAATATGAGCTCTCTTGGAGACCCGTGGCTATGTGTGTCAGTGAGGTTTATTATGGCTCCAAATTTCTGTCAGAGTAGTTTCACTTACAGTGTTGAAAACAATCACAGCATCTCTGTGTTGGTGAATCTGTCTGAGATACAGCAAGGCTTCCAGAAGACCACTCTCACTGTTCCACCTCGTGACATTTGGGAAGGTGATGGTCCCTGAAAAAGCTCCTTTGGATGACACTCTCTGAGGCTCATCCCAGGGCTCTGCTGTTCTATCTGTGAGCACATGAATTGGGTTCTTTCAGAGTTGCAACAGAAAACAAGAGATGTACTTCAGAACTGCCTCAGACAGGCTCCAGCTGCTAAGGGGTAGGACAAAGTAAGATCTAATATTAAATAAAGCCCCCGGAGTGTGCATAGATCAGAAGCTGGATCCTCAGCACCGGCTGTTTAGTTCTCCAAATCCTTTCCAATTCTATGGCACTGCTTCCTAACGTAGGCATGGTTGGCACTATCGTATCCATACCATAGACATGATCTGATTCTGCTCACTGTGACACTGGCACCGTCTGAGTGACACTAAGGTAAGTCCTGACCCCACAAAATTAAGCTCGTTCTGCTCAGTGAGGCCAGGTAAGTTTGCTCTTCAGTCACTGTGATTTGAAGTCCAGTTTCATAAATAGTATTTAACAGGTTATTGTGCATCTGCAAATCCAGTTGACAATATGCTGCACAAAAGCTTGTGGCTATCCAGTGCAGGCATGGGACAGGAATAGAAACACACAGCTGGGAAGGAGGAAAGGATTATTTCAGCTGGCTTTAGCAGCATTCAGTATTGTTGCTGAATGTCACAGCGTGTCAGACCTTACGCTGCAAAGTTCCCTCTGGAACAGCTTCTGGGGTGAGGACAAGAGAGTTTGACCCCAAGTTAATTTGTTGCACAGGCTTTTGCTGCAGCTGTACATGTGCTATTTTGAAAGCATATTATTCTCAGTATAGAGAATGGAGTCCACTAGAGTGATATAATAAAAATATTTAGTGTTAAAACTTTATTAATTGAATGAAGTACTGAAGTATGTTTTCCATCACAATTCAGTAATGCTTAAATCCTGGAATGCTGAGACCACTGGTCTCCAAGCTGATGAAAAATGCCTCATCATCTTATGCTCATTCCTTAAACATCTTGTTCTGTCATTGACCTTGCCTTTTGTAATGGTTCTGGACCCCTGGAATGTGAGCAGACCTTGCTGGCTCTGCATTGCACATCCCCCAGTGGGGGTCCTTATCCAGAACTGGAGCTCCTGGGCATGACACAAATGTAACCAATGCATAAGGATTCATAAATAGTGTATAAATAATGAGTGCCGGGAGAACAGGGAGCAAGAGGAATGTGATTCAACCCCTTCTCCCCACTTTTCCTGCATTTATTTCCATCACATATGACTGACAGACTTTTGCACTGAATATACATATTTATACATTTCCTTTTCCCAGGGCAGCCAAACCCAGGGAAAAGTGACAAAAAGACATGTATAACTCTTCAGCACTTGGCAACCTCTGTGGTTCTTCAGGTGTCGTTTGATGCTTGGCCTCCATAGTATTCACTGCATGTAGTCGCTTCTGCAAAAATGGAATATATATATTTTGTTACTTTTACTGTCTAATCTACTGATACATCTTGAGGAAAAAGCTAGATTCAGTGCACACCAGTAATGTTACAAAGATGACATTTTTTGTTTCTATAATACTAGAATATATAAAAAAAACCCCTAGGGAAATTAAAGTAACTTCTAAGAAAGCTAATTACAAAGTTAATTCGAACTGGCTAAATGGTATCAGAAAAAAACCCCTTTAAAAAGTCTTCTTTTTCTAAAAGACATATTAAATTCCAGTGATCTTGAAATTTTACTTTTTATCCTTTCTAAAGGCAGAATTTTGCTCTTTGTAATGTGAGATATTTTGCTCCTTAGAAAAACCCCAGCCCAAATTAAAAGCAAAGAAAGGGAGAAGAGTTCTTCCAAAGGGTGATAAAACCATTAACTTTTTCAGACTGAGGAAAAGCAAGTAGAATCTGTTTTAAATGAGATGCAAATTTTATTACAATGGCCATGCCGTTTACTTTGGAGAAATTATGAATTAAATATAGCCTTGGTATAGTATAAACCAAATTTTAACTGAGGAAGCCAAACAACACAGTAAGGAATCTTTTTATGTGCACCAGCTTGGTAGTCTGCAAAGTGCAATTTGCAATTCCAGAATAAAAGAATCGTAGGCAGTCAAAACATTCTCATTTATTTTTGAAAATGGTCCCATTGATTTGCTCTTAACAGGCAGTGCAGCAGAGGGAAATCAATACCTTGTCCATAAACCATAGCGTGTACTTCAGATATTAACCACAAACACAATGCTTTGAAGGGAGAAGTTGTTCTTTTCCTAGTGCTCACTGAAATGGAAGTATTCCCATTGCAAGTAAGAGGTTTGCATGGGGAAGGAGGAAATACCAGAGTTCCTCTTCCTTCAGAGATAACTACAGCTGCCACAAAAATTACTTCAGCGAAAAGAAAGATAAAAATAAATTCAGGGAAAAATTCTTATGCAGAACTGCTTTCCCTGGTTTTTGAGAGTTTCATTTTCTTGCCAAAAAGCTAATGTTCATACTAGCAGTTTTGCATTTTTCTGTTATAAAACACAACACACAACTTTTTTTTTCAGTAGTACATTTACTTCAGAAAATGTCCTAGTCCCAAGAAAATATTTTATCTGCTATATTGCCTGTCAGGAGACCCTCTTGTGTTACTCTTGTTCTGAAGAAGCTCTTTCTCAAAGCAGCCTCTTCAGACCCTGTTTAATCCACAACAGACCATCTCTAAAAAGCACACAAAAGCCTTCTCAAAAGCATATTTCAGAAGAGGAAAATAACCTCACTAAGAGAACCTTCAAGGCAAAACAGAAGCATGTGGAAGGTGTAAGTGGGGAGGGAATACCAAGGAGGAATAAAGAGGTGTTGCCTTGGACACATAGGGATGAAAATAAAAATGACAAAGCACAGTTGGATTAAAAACGGACAAGGAATATGAAGACTAAAAAGGAAGACTTCGGTAGTTGCTTTGGCATCAAAAAATGACCCAAGATTTTTCTAATGTTTCTCTGGAAGCTGCCAGGAGCATTGAAGCCAGACAAACAAAAAAAACCATTTTCACGACTTTTTAATGACTGACATTTAGAAATAAAGATCCTCACACTGTCTACAGTGCCTTTTCCAAATCTGGTGCCCTTCAGAATACTGCTGGATTTGTCCAGCCTATCCAGCCAATTGTACTTCCAAGTGTGGAGTGTTACTAAATCACATCCCTTTCTGTTCATCAACACTGGAACTTGAAATTAAGCTGCTGGCAATCAGGTAATACTGAGAGAGGGCATGACTAATTGTCAGCCTACACATTTCCTTACCATTAGCTAGCGACAATGAATTGCAAAAATGCAAAATTAATCTTTCATTTTTTTCCCCCTGTGCTAACTAAAGCTGACAGGCTCATAAAAACAGCACCCAGCTGTGAATCTATGGAAAACACACTGAATGCAAACAGAAAACTACCCACAGGGGGGAAAAAAAAAACCCCTCTGATAAAAGCATGAAAAAGGGCAAAACAAAAGTCTGTCCTTGAAATCCCTGCAAGCATTTTAATGGCGACCCTATGCATTGTGCTAAGGACACTGAACTATCTGGGAAACGCAAGCAGAATAGAGATGATATTGCAAGAAATATTTAGTGAATGATAGTGCAGACTAAAGACATGGGAGCAAAAAGAATGTTTTGACCCACTGAGAAGTTCAGTTCCTAGTCCCAAACCAGAAAAGCTCTGAAGTACATTCTTATCTTAAAAGATGTTAACGTTCAATTAAATCTGTTTAAATTACACATATAAGGTCATGCCTGCACATTAATGCTTTTCTAGACTGATACTCAGTACCTTCCAAAATCAAGCTCTTCTCTGGCTCTTGAATGTTCACATTTAATAATGAGATTTCTCATTTCCAAATGTCCTTTAGTCACTTAGTGTTTTGTAGCATCACAGATATATATCAATGGAGAAAAAAAGTATGAAAGAAACCGATCTTTTCAAAGAGTGGTTTGAAAATAGTGTTTTGCTCCTACTGTAGGTGGTTTAACAATAATTGCTAAATCTTTTAATTTGTGAATTGAAGCAGCCAGCAGCCCTTCACTGGGACGCCGGTGCCCACCATCACTCCCCTACTCGTGTGCAGGACGGGATGCTTTCTGTCTGCGTCCATCTCTTCCTCAGTTTCACAGGGAGAGAAACTTCAGCTTCTGTAACCAAACAAAAGCTCTGGAAGCCTGTGGACAAGCCCTCAGGAAGGCTGGGAGAGGTCTGTAGCAGTGGCAAGTTTGCAGGTACATTTTCCAGTGTCGCCTGTAGAAGAGACAATGATTTGCCCTTGAATCAGGAGGTGCCGCCTTCTGGATAAATATTTAAAATAGCGATGAGCCCTTTGCTGTGGTCCTGAGATTTCCTTTCACCAAGAGTTATATACCGTGTATCACCTACTGAGGGCTGAGGGGAGCCGGGATGAGGGGAGGGGGCTGAGGGGAGAGGGAATGAAGGGAAAGGGGCTGAGGGGAGCCGGGCCCTCGTGAGGGAGAACGGGGATGAGGCAAGCAGCATGAGGGGAACCAGGCTGAGGGGAGCCCTTCTGAGGGGATCCGAATTGAGGGGAGCCGGGCTGAGGGGAGCCGGGATGAGGGGAAGGGGCTGAGTGGAGCCGATCTGAGGGGAGCCGGGCTGAGGGGATCCGAATCGAGGGGAAGGGGCTGAGTGGAGCCGATCTGAGGGGAGCCGGGCTGAGGGGATCCGAATCGAGGGGAAGGGGCTGAGTGGAGCCGATCTGAGGGGAGCCGGGCTGAGGGGATCCGAATCGAGGGGAAGGGGCTGAGTGGAGCCGATCTGAGGGGAGCCGGGCTGAGGGGATCCGAATCGAGGGGAAGGGGCTGAGTGGAGCCGATCTGAGGGGAGCCGGGCTGAGGGGATCCGAATCGAGGGGAAGGGGCTGAGTGGAGCCGATCTGAGGGGAGCCGGGCTGAGGGGATCCGAATCGAGGGGAAGGGGCTGAGTGGAGCCGATCTGAGGGGAGCCGGGCTGAGGGGATCCNCGCCCGGAGCGCCCCTTCCTCCCCTGCCTCTCTCCGTCCCTCTCTCCCGGCGTGCGAGCATGGAGCTGTTCCAAGCCAAGGACCACTACATCCTGCAGAGCGGGGAGCGGGCGCTGTGGTGCAGCCGGAGGGACGGCAGCCTGCAGCTGCGAGCCGGTGAGACCCCCGCGGCCGCGCCCGCCGCCTGCGCGGGGAAGGGCGGGCTGGGACCCACCCGAGCGCCGAGGACGGGCGGGGCCGGGCGCGGTGACCCCGGTGGTACCGCGAGGGTTCGGTACCGCTGCCCATCGCCCCGCACCTCGCAGGAGCAGCCCCGGTTCCCCCGGGCCGCGGGAGCTCACGCGTGTCCCGGTGTCCCCGCTGGCGCGCTGCTTGCCCTCTCCGTGCGCTTGTGTCCCCGCAAATAAAGCAGCGCTGCCCCCCGCCCGGGGCTCCGCTGTGACCCGGATAGGTGCCGGTGTCCAAAGACACCCCGGTCATCCCCGGCGAGCATCGCTGGGGGCGAGGGGCCGTGTGGGGCTGGTGTCAGCCTTACATAAGGGATGCTTCCGATGCATGGGCATTGCGTCTTTGGGAGATGTGTCCCGTGGTCGCCTCTTCCAGGTGAGATTGAACAGGTGGCTACACTGGGCAGGGGCTGGGTGATCTGTAAGGTCCATTCCAACCCTTTGACGTTCTGTGATTCTGTGGCTTCTAAAGTGTTTCTGAATTTTTCTGTGATAACAGGCTGTGTAAGTGACAATTAACACTGTGTGTTAATATAAGACTGAAGGGAAGGCAGTGAGAACAAAAATTGAGATGGAGTTGTGTAAAAGGGAACTTTGAAACAACGGTAATTAACCTAGCCTACCTGGGAGGTTACTCAGCACAGGAATCTTTAGAATAAAATACCACCCGTGGAAATTATCTTGCTTTGTGTAATATGGGCTCCTTGCCTATGGTAGGGGTTTGGAACGGGATTATCTTTAAGGACCCTTCTAAGCCAAACCATTCTATGAGTTTTCATCATTCTTTTGTGATTCTAAGATGTAGCTTTCATGTAAAGGACCGTGCTGATCTTGCTTATATGCTAAAGAAACTGAATATCTGGGTGTTTTACCAAACATGTGGCAGGCTGCACAGATGTTACTTACAGCTTTCTAAAATTGGGATCTGTGTTGTGCCAAAAAAGTTGGCTAAATGTGTATAAGACCAGGTTGGCTATCTGAGTACAGTAGACTTCATGAGCTCCTATGAAAGGCTGGACAGACTAAACATGAACATCAAATACCGTTGTTATCTGTGTTTTTCCAAAGAACTGTTTTTCATACTGCACTTTCTTGTGTTATATTTTCATCCTTGAGTTGTGTCTTTTCAGCACAATTTGTTTGTGTCTCTTAGATAAAATTGCATTGTGTTAAATCAGTATGACTAATTCTTGTCCATCAACTTCACTAATCTGGCAATACTTTGATTTGCAAGTGATCTTACAAAATAATTAGTGTTAAGCTATCAGACAGTACTGCTAGTCAGTGAAATGTGTGCTTTCACAGGGAGAAAAACCCCACAGGTTTAGGTTTGTGATGGTTACAACCATCTGTAACATGGGCTAAAAGCTCTTCCTTGACCTGCAGTAATTAAAACACAAACCAGTGATCTGTAGTTCTGGAGGCTGGTGTTTCATAACTTTAACTCTTAAAAGTATCAATGCCTTGCTTTCACACAGCCAATGCTGTGCTTTATTTTTTCTTGGTGTCCCTTAACCTCCTGCAGGCTTTGCCAGTGCCCAGCAGTTTCCCTGCCTGCTGTTCCAGCAGCATTTTGTCCTTCACCTGCCTCTGCATTTTCAGGCAGTTTCCATGTGATCTCTATTGTGTGTGACCTGCAGATTAACGAAAGGTAATGTGATATTGAAGTCCCCTGGCCTGCTTGAAACTCTCAATTGTTAGGAAAGCTTTCCCATTTCCATGTGTTTGCAGCTTTATTTTTCCAGCCCTGTGGATCATCTTCTAGACAGTGGACTCCAGGTCTGTGAAATGAAATACCTTAGTAGGTTGAAAGTAAGCCCAAGAAAGAAACAGTTCTCTCACAGGAAGTGTTTCTTGGATCAATAGCTCTTTCTTGTATTAAGACAAAATTGCATATCCTCAAGTTTGCAATTTTATTACATTTGACCATTTATTTCTGAGGCCACTGCCCGGAAATGAGTAAATGGATTTCTGGGTGATGAGTCACTGCCCTGGTTAAAAAAAACCCAACAAAGTCATAACTTGTGTTCATTGACATGTTTAATAATCTGTCAAAAGGCTGTGATCTAGTTGTGTGTCTCTTTCGTTTTGGAGGCCTTGGTTTTAAAAATTAGGTCTCACAGAGGTTGCTCTGAATTAATCTTCGCACATTCATGGATTGAGATAGGTAATACTGGTAAACTTTGCAAATCATTACTTGAGAGAGTAGATCTGAATCTACAGAGCTGATGCTAAGTTTTAAAGTACTCTCCTCCCTCAACTATATAGGCATGTTCGGAAATTTGCTAATGTTGAGAGCTGCATTTCTGACCTCTTTGAATCATTGAGATAACAGCTTGAATTAAAAAAAAAAGGCAAATAATCTTGGTAAATATTTGCCATAAGCAAAGTCTGAGGTTGGCCCTTGTTTGAAGGATGTCAGCCTGTGTTTACAAGATGTTTCTGGGTTTTTTCTATTCTCTAAAGTGAAAGCACTAATGAGTCACCTGCAGGAAATCCATGAATCATTTTGGCATCATAGATTTTTTTTTAAAAGAATTTGGCTGTTGAGAGTGTGCTTTTTTCAGTGTAGTGAAAAAACATGTGCTGTTAACCATGCCTTAAATGCCTTACATCAGGTCTTGGTCATGATTTCATTCTGTTTATGCTCTGTGTAGCTTCTCCTGACTGGTAGTTCTACACAGATTACAAATAGTTTTTTGTTAATGATGTTTGTATAAATTATGTGTTTATTTTTGCATATGTATACATATATACTTATGTGTGTGTAAATGATAAAAAGTGTTTAAGACACTGAATTCTTCTCACCATTTTTTAGCAGTGGAAGAAGGAATGAGACTGTGATGGTGTGAAAGCTTCTCTTATCATTGTGCTGGCCTTGATAATACTCCAGGCAGTAATATCAAATAAGATTGGGAGCAGTGGCTGCTAAAACTATTTCTTGTAATTATGCTGATTCCCAATGCTCTGGAGAAAAATAACTACCAAATATTTTGAGGGATACACAGATTGGAACCATAAACTAGAGGCAGATGAGCATTAGTTTGTTTCAGACAAATACTTTAGGAATTTATTGTTATTCATTGTCATCTGTTGAAAATGGTTGTGTCAGCAACTAAATCAATGCACTTTAAATGCTTCTAGTGAGGGACGTGTTACCAAAAGTATTTTCAGAGAAGCAGGGGACACATTTCAGGTTAGGTGTCTTAGTCTGATAGTGTGAAATCATCTCTGAATCACCAATCATAAGGGCATCTAATATTCCAGCTGTGTGCCTCCCTTACTAAGGCCTTGCAGGAGTCATGTAGAAGTGACTTCAGAATTCCTGAGCTGTTCTTCATGGCTGTGGACTGGAGGAGGAGGAGCAGCTCCTCTGTGGGAAGTCTGGAAGTGCTCAAGTGAAGGCCTGGAGCTAATGAATGGTGTGAGGAGTGATGCCACTGCTACCAAAACAAGTATTGCTAAATCTAAGCCTACAGAGCAGTCCTAGGCATGGGTGTGAGGGGTGGCAGCCTGAGTGTGAAGTCATGCTACTGAATTATTTTGTACAAAATTGCCTTCCTGAATTTCAGTAGTATGTCTCAGAAACTGTCTATTCTAGGGAATGAATTCCACTGGAGGCTGGAGCTTTAGAAGAATCATCTCCGTATTTCCAGTTACTTCATAAGGAACCTCAAGCTGGTTTTTGACGCCTTTTTAGCTGCAGTGGGTGCTGCACTGTTTCTCACCCTTGCTTGCTCATTCTGTTCCCTCTTTTCCCTGCTCTTTCTTGGTTGTCAGCACCACGTACATGTGGCGTATGTGACAAACCAGATGTCAGAACTGATCAGCAACCCAGCGAGAATGTAGGCTGAAAAAATCTTCAGCAGTTGGGTCCCTGTTGCCGCCTTTTCCCTCTTGTGAAAAAGAACAGAGGGGACCAGAGGAGTGGGCTGGGCTGCTCTTTATCCTTTGTCTGATTAAACGTTGCATACATTTGTCACTGTTGTAGCTTCTGACTCTCTTTATCAGAGAGAAATTATTTTTTACTTTTTATAAGTAAGATCTACTTTGTAGTTCCATCCATGGTTCTTTTTATAGAGCATAGTAAACCTGAAACTGAGACTTAAGTGGGTTGATAGTGTGTTAAAGACACCCTGATGAGAATTAAATAAACCTTGAGGTGAGGTGTTTCTTTACTTTCCCGTTGAGTCTTAGCAGGTGATGAGTTGAATATGACAAGGGTGTTACTCTTTCTTTTTTAATTCTCTTTTTCCTTCTGTGAAGAATTCTGAAAATGCCAGACTTGTCCCAGCTCAGATGTGTAGATGTCTTGGAATTCCTGTCCATGCCAAAATGACCTGAGGTTTCAAGTAGATGAAAAACTCCTAATGCTTCATATCTTGATATTCTGGTGTTGCTAGGTTTTTTGGGGTTTTTTTTGCCTTCCCCCAGAATTAAAATTAATCTAATTCAAGTGGATTTCTGTGGCTTGTATTTTGCTGGCAGAGGTGACTCATCTTTGATCTCATGAATTAGTATTAACTAAATATTGAATAGGAAATTGCAGACTAACTGCAGCTAAAATATTTAGAGCAGAGGACACTGATTTCAATTAAGTAAAGTCTGCATCCGTACCAAGGGCTTGTGGTTTTTTTCATCTGAGAACACTGTTCTTCTTGTTAGGTTGTTTCACAGTTTAATGGTGTGGGTGATATTTCAGCTGTATGTGTAAGGAAATGTTAAAACTTTTGTGATTTTAAGTTTTAAACTCTGAACTGCAGGACAAGGCAGCCACTTGTTTGATGTGCTGCATGTGTTCTTTCAAAACAACTGTTATAGATTGATTGGAGTGGGATAGAAAATGAAGTAATGGGAGTGGAGTATCAAGAAGAGGAGAAATTATTGGTTGTGTATATAGAGGAAGAATTTGGAAATAGTACAGAAACTGCTTTTTATTAAAGCTTGGCCTTAGCAAACAGGAATATTCATACCTAATCATCAGTTGTGTTTTCTTGCTCCAAACATCTTCTCCATTAAAAACTGGGAGAGGACTTTTTTCCTGAAAAGCTGAACCTAAATGAATGAAATAGCACTTGAACACTGAGCTTTTCCTTTTAAGGCAGAAATCTTACTTGAATAGAGCCCTGGAGCAGTGTTTGCGGAGTCTCTGGAAAACTGAAAACAAAGCCCTTGAACATGCTTTGAACTGGAAAAAGAATTCTGAGCCAAATTTAAAAGTAAATGACCTTACCCAAGAGGTAGTTGCAAGATGTAAATGGCAAATAGCTGCTCTGTCATTAATTGTTGTCTTTTTTTTCCTTGTCTGTTTCTCAGTTAAGGAAAAACAGCAACTTTTGCACATAGGGGTGATGGTTAAGTTTTTCTCTGTATTTGCATACCTTCCAGTGACATTTGAATAATATGTTGCTGCTTGTTGTCTGAGTAGTCAAATTGTCCCCAACACTAAAAAGAAAATAAAAAAAAAAGGGAGGAATGGGGAGGGGGAACAGTGGCTTGAAATTCTGTCTGTTCCTGAAGCACATGCTGAATTTTTCAGTATAACTCTCTTATTTAGTGTTAGGCATAGTTGTTTCCAATCCATAGCTCTTCTTGTGCTTTGATACTGATTAGTTGGACAATCAGAGAGGAAATTTAATTATGGCATCAGAAGAACAGGTGACAGTGAGGGAAAACTCTACCTTGCTTAGACTTGGCCCACATTGTAATTCTCTCATGGCTCTTAAGAAGCATTAGCACAAGTTAGCTTGGTGATTAGTAAAGCAAACTAATTTCCATAATTGTGAAATCCTTCTGCTCAGTTAATGTTTATATTTTAATTTTTTTGAGAATAGAATAGCTTTCTTGTGTTCTTCTTTTGGTAGAGCTGTAACTGAGCAAACTTTTAATAGAGAATCTTCAGAATGAGTGAACATAGTGTTTAAGCTGTCAGTTTTGTAAGTAGGTTTGAATAAAATCTTTCTCCTGCCTGATTGATAGCTTCCTTCTTGTGGAGTAAATAGGATTAAAAAAACATGCAGACAACCTACTGCTTTCTTAGCTTTAAGGGTATATCCTCAAACAACTTAAGCTTTGTTGAGATACCAGCTGAGAATGGGAATGAATGTGTGTTGGTGTGGAATAATATTAATTAGTGCAGAGTTGTTGCTTTTGGAAGAATAAAAGATTTTCTTCCTTTTCTGTTTTACTTCAGAGAAAATGTGTTTGCTAACAGAGTTCAGCGATGTGAAGAGTAAAGGGAAGCTCTGAAATTGGGAAAAAAACCAAAACCAAACCAACCAAGGAAAAAACCAGCCCTCTGAGCTTCAGTGGCTTGGCACTTACTTGCATTTTAAGAGTCCATGCTGGGTGGTTTTCTGAATGGAATTTTTGGGTTTGTGGAAGGGATGTGAGGAGCTACTTCTTGTTTCAGATGGTTGAAGTGCACACAGCAATTTGTTGCATATATTGAGCCACCTGCATTGGTGTGTCTCAAGTGGGGTACACACACCTTGTGGGTGCTCAAGGCAGTCCATTGGGTGTGCTGGAAGAAAATATTTTGTACCATTAATAAAGATAAATGCTGTTTTAAAATAGTGTTTGTTCATCCCTTAAAACCCTCTTATCTTTCGTATGTTTTATAATACATGCAATATAAATTATTTATGTGTTCTACTGGACTAATAAATAAATATACATATTTGGAATGTCTGCTAATTTTGTTTTTCTTGGTGTGGCATTTGATAAAAAAGTTTGGAGGCCGCTATTGCACAGGGTCAGACTGTGTTTGGAGCAAACACTGGTAACAGCAGTTTGTTTCCACTTCTAGTACAGGACTTCCTTGTGCAATTCCATGCAACATTGGACACTCTCCAGACAACTGAACATTTTCCGTATGTTTTCCAGTTTCCCAAGCAATGCCTGGTGACTCAAGGGATTTTCTGACTGCACCAGAATACAAAGAAGTATTTCTTTATCCAGATGAGTAGTAGGGATTCATTTTTGTTAGGTGCTTTCTCTGGGACTTGCATCCTGCTTCGGCAGCAGCACTAAAAATGTCTATTATTGTATCCTCCCATCCCCACTGCTTTGAATCTGCCACTCAATTGTACTTGGCCTGTTTGTGTTCATCTCTTTTAATGCTGAGGTATTGAAGGGAAGTGTCTCAATAAAGCAGGTGGTTAGCTGAAGAGATAACTTGTTTAAAGTTTAGAGAACATGCAAGTAAATAAAAGTTAACACTTCACAACAGTTAAGGGCTTGTAATACTGAATGGCTTAATGGTCCATCTTTCTGCAAGTAGCTTAATTACAGTTTGGGAAATCTGTGTTGAAAGGAAGACTCAGGTTGCCTAAGTTTTATTTGCATAAGTAGTACTTTATTTCCTCCAAGAGAAAGAAGTTCAACTTCCTATTCTTAAATCTTCCCAGTTAATTTGTAATCTACTAATCCTGGCTAAAATTCCAGAACACTGTTCAAAGATGAACTGGAACTTGGATGCAGACTTTCTTTTGAAAAGCCACAGGAGATCATAAAGGTCAAATAATGCTAATAATAAAGTCTTGTAGTTGTTTTTGATGTAAAGCAGACATGATTTAATGAAAAAAACCACCCTCTTGAAATCTATTTTAAAATAGTATTGAAGCTTCTTCCTGAAAATTAACACTTCTGGTGTTAAAATTTACATTAGCAGAGCTGCGTGATTTATTTTGGCCATACATAGTGAGTCATTCTGCTTTGATTTTTTTCTATATAAATATCTATGGCTTGTGTTGAAGGGTGAAAATGATTGAGAATTAGGGCACTAATTCTAAGACTTTTTGAGAATTGCCACATTCATGTCCATACTTGTACACTTGGGTGTAACCTGAAGGAAATTAATTCAGTGATGGTGTGTATGTTTTACCTAGAGTATACTGTCAGCAAACACTTTCTAGCTGAGGTTTATTCCCAAATGCCAAGAGTGAGGAAGATGAGAAATGTGTGCATGCCCTGTGAACTACAGCAAGCCTGAAAGAGAGAGAATTGCAGCTACTCAATGGATTGAACTCAGTACTATGGGCTGGATTCAAATGATAACAAATTAAATATTTTTTTCTTCCTGCCTTCCCTTGGCTCTCCACACTCACCTCCAGCCGCTCTGTGTTGAGCAATGGTTTGTCCCAAAGCAAGGGTTTGCTTTCTTATCAGTTTGTGCCTGACCTAGGATCAACACAGCTGGTGGTAGACTGCAGGAAGAGCCAGAAAGCAGTTTTGGGTTTTGATGCTCTTCCAAGTTGATTTTGTATCACCTTTATCAGGGTTATGTTTGTGTAAACACAAAGAATTAAAGAGAATTTATCTGGGGTTGCATGGATCTGTGTCGCTGCCGGTGAGCTCCAAGGGTGGTGGTGGAAGTCAATCACATCAAAGCTGGATTTATTCTGAATTTGTGACAGAAGTTCTGTTGTGCTGCAACTGAATGCTGATATAATCACTGTGCATGGTAAATGCATTGGCGTGCTCATTAATCTGTGACAGGAATCAGCAAAAACACCCAACATTTGTTTCAGTAGTTTGAATTTATCTAGTTGGGTAAGGGAAAGAATGAGCAATTTTGTACTTCAGGATGGAAACCTGGTGAGCAAGTGTATACATCAGAGTGTTAAGGCCTGTCAAATACTGGCAGTTCTCTCAAATTCAAACACATTGAGCACAGCAAAGAATTCCTCAAGTCAGGGAAAATCTTCCATGGGACTCAAACTCACTGCTCACAGTGATTTTTTGTGGACACAGCTTCTGACTTTCTGCAATGCCTGGTTGACACTGCTCTTTTATCATCAGCACAATACTGTAAGAAGTCTGTTGCAGCATCATTGTGTTGCAGTTTAAAGTTAATAAGTCTTTATTCCTTGCTCTGAGGTTCAAAAGAGGACTAGTATGACATTTACAGGAAGTTAAGTTTGTGTGGGGAAATGAGTGACTATTGATAAACTGTATTTCACATTATTTCTCAAAACACTTGTCTGTTTTGTCTGTAAGGAAAGTTCAGAATTTCCATTGTGGTGGTGAATTCTTACTGATAGACATTTCTTTGAAGAAGAAAAATAAATCAAGCTTGTCATGAGTTATTTCAGCAGTCACAAGTGTGGTCAGGTCTCGTGTATGCTCTCTGAAAACTTTGAGGATTTTCAGTTTTGTTTTGTATGGTTATTTTCTTTTTTTGACTTAAAAATGATGTGGATACCTTCTGTAGCATGTGTCACTGTCTGCCATCTTAGGCTGCCTCTTAAATTCTGTAAAATATAATACAGTTAAATACTTATATTCTGCAGGCTTACAGTTAACATTCTTGGATCTCTGAATCTTTGCTTATGTAATGATTTTAAATATAGAGTAGTTATAATTTTCAAAGATACAAGATAGTGACTGGGGATTGCTGCTGCCAGTTTTACCAAATGGCTGCAAGGGAACAGTTGATCAATTTTAGTGTTAGACAAAAGTTGGAAACAGCTTCTTCCTATACAGAATAAATAGGAGTGCACTCAACATGAAAGTCCATCTTTGGGGATGGATGAGGAAATTATATTTAAACCTTTGTTTGCCTCATCCATCTCTTATTTCCAGAGTGCACTCATCAGGAGCAGGAGGTTCATATTGGTATTTACTGTAGTGATATTTATTCAGCATGATTGGGTGGTGGCTCTGAGCTGGGACATGGTTGACACACAGGACACTGATTAGAACCAGATATGTTTTATTTCGTTAAAAAAGCTGGCTTTTTGTGTCACACATACTTTCCTATAGAAAGTCCTCTAGAAATAGTGTTAAGAAAAACAGATTTTGTGATGCAGTCACCAAAAGGAAGTCAGTGGGATTTCCACAGTTGGTGTTTTTTCACAGCCTGCAAGCATTTCTCCTGTAAGTCTTCTTTGCATCTAGATTTTCTTGGACACTGAAAAAACATAGTAATCCCCTTATATATTGCTAAATATGTCTTTTTTTCCCCTATGCCCTGCCTTCCCCATGGAAAATTTTCTTCAAGCAGTCAGCCTTTACCTTTAGTAGTTTGATAATCACACTTATCTAAGAGCCAGTGCTGCCCAGCTGGTAGATCCATATTTGCTGCCTTTAAACTCTGAAAGTGAAAATACACATTTGATTCCAAATACATTTGCTTGTCTGTACTTAAAGTTTAGAGTAATTTCTTGTTGTGTGGGGCAGTAGGATTCCTGTAGAAGGCTTGGGTTGTCTGGTGCTGCTGTCAGAGGAACCCACAGGTAATGATAATAGAAGATCTGTGTAAGATCCACTTGGCTCTGCAGTCCCTAACACCAATTTTCTTACGTCATTTTACAGGCAGATCTAAAATGGTGTCATTATTCCTCTAATTAAAACAAAGTTGTGTTTCTTCATTTTTTAATCTCTTGTAAACTCCTAGAGGAAAGCTCTGGATTGCAAATGAAGTTTTCTTGCTAACATCTTGTCACCGCAGGAAATCAGAGTTTTAGAAAGACACAGAATGTCTTCTAGATTACTAGGCTTATGGTAAACCTCCACTGATTTAGTTCATTAAATTCCTCCTGTGCTTGGCTTTGTTTGCTGCTTGATATCTCTGGCTGGCTTTCAACTGTTGTGGTGGAAATGTGAATTTAAAGCTAATTACAAAGATAGCAATAAGTAGATGAAGTGTGAGACAATGCAGCTCTAGAAGAGTCTCAGGGTGAAGGCAAAGCTGGGATTGTGTGGGTGACCTGGGAAAAAGGTGAAAGGTTTGGGAGTGAGGAAGGCTGCCTGCATTCCTCTTTGCTGATAGTGCAGATTTCCCACTCACAGAGATACTCCTGTGTGTTATTTGGAGTGAAACTGAGCTCAGGCTGTCCTAGAATTTGTTTTGTATGAGCACAAATCTGTCAGGAGGATACAAGATGTGTTCAGGTACTTCAGCAGGGATCGAGGGCGCAGCAAACCGTCCCCATCACTGATTTCCTGATGCTCAGCTGGGTCAGTCTCCTTAAGAAGTTAATTTTGCTCATTTTATTCATGATTCACACAAGGTTCTGTGCAGCTCAGATCGCTGTCCAGAGAAAGGAAGAAGCAGGAATTTAGTCCAGTGTGGTTGCACACATTAATTGCAGCCCTGCATTCTGCTGCAAACATTGCTTTAAATTCTGTTACTGTGGGTTTTTAATTCTTATTTGTGTGTGTCCAGGCACCTTTGATCCCTCCCATTGAATGAGTTCATTCCAGATCTACCCTGACTGCAACCCTTGAAATGCTTGTATTTAATGAGGAAATTAAATCTGAATCTAGTACTATTAAATGTTGTGCTGGGAGCTGGGAAAGCAGTGTGTGTTCTTGGAATATCAAGGCCTCATTTACAAACGTTTCAAGGAGGATTCAGTGCTTTTAAAGAGTGTGTAAAAAAATAATACTATCAGTTGTCACCTGCAGATCTCAGATTTATGAGAAGAAATAAAAGTATTGTAGATAAAGTGTTTATAGAGGTGATTTGTACACTTCTATGAGTTTGTTCTTTCAAATGTTCATCTACTTACACCAATAGCTAAGGTATTTGTCTGGATGTTAAAACTGGATAAACTCTTTTACCCTGGAACAAGTGTGTTGTAAATAATAACAAGCTTGTCCTTCATGGTACAGAAAAACCTCTTCTCCTGTGATATTTTTCTAAACTCCTACACAGATATTTGCTTTTAAGTATTTGTTTTCACTTTAAAGATTGGAAATTTCATTCTTTCCCCCACTCTCAAGTCCCTGAACAGATACTGTACCAGTTAGAAACTCATTTTCTTCCTGCTTTCTCTTCTACTTCTGATGTGATTCACTGGAACTTGTTAAGAGTAGGAGAACTCGAGACCTAAACCTTGAGTCCTGTGATATTCCATGTACTTGTGGGGGTGTTTTAACAAAAGAGGAAGTGTCTGTGTGTGCATGTTTATAGAAAGAGGATGTGAAAGTAATAGTAATTGGATAAAAATGGGAGGGAGCTGAGGGGGAAAGTCAACAAACATCTGCTGAGTTTTGAAGCTGTGGTGTTAACTCAGTGACCTCTGTTCAGTTTCACTATAGCCATGTAAAATTTTGCTTATGTTCAATATTCCAGTGGATATGAGAAGAATTGAGCATCCATTAAATTCAGTTACTGCTGCCTAAAGCTAGTTTTTCCCCCTCAAAAATCTGGAAAATATCTGTGGTAGGGCTTTATGTTGAAAACTTAGTCATTTTTTCATAGCTACTTGATAGCAAGCAAAAGTTGACATGTGTAGCATCTTATTATTGCACATTTTCTGCTCTCTGAGGTGGGGAAAGTGGAGAGGGTGGATTAATTGTCCTGTTGGGTTTACTGTTTAAAAACAAGAGCTTTGTTCTTTTTTGCAGCCACTGATCTTCTTTTGGCTTGGAATCCCATTTGTCTGGGCCTGGTAGAGGGAGTCATTGGTAAAGTCCAGCTTCACACAGGTATGAGCTTTGTTCTCTTCTGATGGGCTTTTCATTTGTTTACTGCTGAAGTTCTGTGATATTACAAATAATTCTGCATAGCTCCAATGGAATAATGTAGTATTCTTTACTGTGGAGGAGCACTCCCCAAATGGACTTGTCAAGGTGATTATGTTATTATTATATATGATTATATATCTTTATTATTGTATTCTCATTATATTATTACATATAAAAATTATATATAATTATATAAAATATATATTATGTTATCATAATACATATGATTATACATATCTATTTTACATATGCTTATGATGATATTATTAGCTGCACGTGCAAATTCTCTCTGTTCTCCAGTGTATGTGTTGTGATTTGGCACTGTCTTGTAAAAACAGAGAACTGCATTTACAAATAGCAGAAATATGAATCTGAAGTTCTGCCTGAATCTCTGTGTGAGATTTATAAAATTCCTAAACTTTTTGGAATAATCCTTTCAGGGAGATTCCTGTTGTTCTCCAATGGTACAGTGCAAAAACTAATAAAGGAAGCTTTCACTAAGGTATAAAGCCTGAATTCTCAATGCTGTCTGAAAACCTGAAGAATAATTGCTGCCATGGTAGAGGAATATTTGAAAGCAAAAAGAACACTTGAACTTGTTAGCAGTTAAATGACAGAGCTATAAAACTCAAGCAGGTGTAGAATTCATTGTTATTTTAATGATAAGCTTGTCTCTAACTGATAGTAGTAGTTTTCCTGTAAAATAAACTCAGTACTCCTTTTGCTTTATCAGCTGCAAATTCCTGTAGCCATAATAAGTATTTATTTTGATATATACCAGTTTTGTCCAGGAAGATTCCTCTGCCAGTAGAGCTCTGGCTGTTGATTTACTGGCAGGTAGGAATGGTAGCCATAAACCCTTGCTGTGTGCCATTCTTTCTGTGAGTGCCTACACCCTGCATTTAAAGTAGTCCTTGGCAATATGATCAATACAGGTAAAGTTTCAAGTGTGTTCCAGGAGGGCAGGATGGATTAAGTGCTGAAATGGATCAGATGTTTGTGGTCCCTTGAGTAGAAACAGATTGCTCAGGGTGGGAATAATGGGATGGAGAGCAGGGACTGGGACACCCTGGCATGAGTGTAGGGCAGATAAGTCCTAGGAATTATCATGGCTCCATAGGTTCTGTTCTGTTTCTGGGAGTAACAGTTCAAAGCCCAGCTCTCCATGAAGTTCATGGTCATGTCCTACTTCTGGTTGCAGCACTTCATCTTCTTTGAATTCACCTGATATTTTTGTGTGTGCTCACTCTCCAGATTTATTCAGCCACCCTTTTTCAGATCTGGTGATACGAAGTGGTTCAGACTCTGCCACCTCACTTTCTCTTCATCCAGGTTGTCTGTGCTGGTCAGCAAGTGCTGTCCATGAGGAATGATGGCTGAACTCCAGTAATGACCTTTTTCTGCTGTGGGAGAATGCTCAGTGACTAGTTTTGACACATGTTTTTTTGTGTTTGTGTGGGGTGTGGTGTTTTGTTTTAAAGCCAGGCCCTTGGGTACACAAAAGCCTTCCCCCCCTTCTCTCTAGGGAGTCTAGTTCTAAAAGCCTTTGAAAGAGGAGAGCTCAAGTGCTTTCTGGAAGGTTTTTTTTAGTGTGTTGTGGCAACTGAAGATCTTTGCATGTGTGTTTATTGTGAGCTGCTTCCTCTGCTTATGAAATCCGAGTTGCAACTTTCCCCAGAGTGTGACACTTCAACAGGTGTCAGCTTGCTGCTGTCAGGTAAATTAAGATTATCAGGTAATAAGCCTGATATCTCTTCTTTCCATGTGTCCTATAGAGCTACTGAATCAATTAAGCTCATCCAGGCATTCCACCCAGTTGCTGCTTAGGTCACTGGAAGTGTTTTCTTTTGTGTCTGCCTTGTTCAGATGACGCCATCACAAACTGTTCATCCTTTCTTTTTGTTGTAGATAATCTGGTATTTAGTGATGCAATTATCCCATAAATGGTGTTTTGTTTTCTGCTATTAAATATCTGAAGGAAGACAGCCTCCAGCTTACTTTTCTTTTGAGAGCTCCTTGAATTTGCTGCCATTTTCTGATGAGTGTCATCCATCAGGCTGCAGTCACAAGGAGAAGGCTGATTGAGGTGTCCTACATAGGTCTCCTCAAACCTGCTATTTTCAATGAACTCCTACGTGATCATATTCTAGTGTAGCTTGATATTATCCTCAGGTTGAACCATCTAGCAGTCTGTAACAGTAACCTGTCTTCATTACTTATTCTTGTATCAATCTTTGTCACCTGGAAACTTTATCAGCAGAAGTTGTATAAATATTTAACATTGCTGGACTGTTCTGTCCAGGCTCAGCAGGAGAACTGTGCTGCAGGAGCTGGGTGAAGTGCCTGACCTGCAACAGGAACACTTGCTGCTCTGATTTCTTCTCTCCTGCCCCCGGGGTGTGAGGATCAGAAAACTAAATTTGAAGCCTCATTCATTTGGTGAATTTGTCCTGCTCAGAGCCTTGTTACCAGCTATTGTTGAAAAGAGATTTTAAAAATCCTTTTAAAAGAGATTTTAAAAATCCACATACAAATTCTGGAAACTTCAAATGCCTTTTAAGTTTTGAAGTTGCTACCAGTGTGCTCTAGAGCTGTCACAAAGCCTGTATGCTTTTGAATGTCTTGGACATAGATTCTCATATGTTTTGGAAAGATTTGCTTATTGCAAGAATGCTGGAATTGTCTAAAATGTCCTTGAAATGTCCCTGTTATCAGTCATGGGCTGTCTGTAATTTAGCACTGGAATGCCCTTGCCAATGAGCTGTGACTAGGGATGGGTTTTAATTTACTCTTAATCTTGCTGGTTTTATTGCTTGCCTCATACAGGAGAATTTGTAGGAAAGCTGCTGTGACAGGGAAGGCTGTCTCATAGAAACCAGCTAACCAGTATTAACTTGGTTTATTTTCTAATTCTTCAAGGAATTTTTGACATGAGGGGGCCAGCTGTACCTCTGAACATAACTGTACACTCATATTTGAGATTCAAATCTATTTAGAATAATATTTTGTTCTTCCTCAAAGTGAATATTCTTAAGCACTCAGATACTTTGCTTTTTTGTGTGTGTGTGGGGAACAAAAACCCAAACAACAAAATGTTGGTTGAATATCAGAATATAATTGCTTACCATTTTCTGGCCCATCCTGAAACAACTTGTAAGAAGATGCAGAGTAACAATGGGAATAAAAGGAAAAGGGGTTTAGGTATGGTGGAGAAGTTACTGTGGCAGATCATTGCCCATTTTCTTGCTAAGATGCACAATCAAAATTCTCTTTACATAATCTTCCCATATAGAGGCAAACACATCTATTGCATAAAATATCTCCTTTATGGAATTTAATTCTGTTGTCCAGTATATTTGACTATAATCAAAGCTGGATTTCTTATCCAGTTCCAGCAACTGCCACTTAGCACAATCGTTTCTGCCACAGGTTCTTCTGTTTCTTGGTCAAAACACACCCCTGTACTTGGATTCATTTGGAGTGTTCTTCCAGTGCTGGTTAATTAAGATCCAGGGTAGATACTGCTGGCAAGAATCTGCAGACTCTGTAAACAGGAGGGAAATGGAGTTCTTCCTTCCTTATCCCCAGCTTTTTTTTGTTAGCATGCCTCTGAATCTTGATAGAAACTACAGGCTGTTCAGCATCTGAAATCTCTTTTTTGAGAGATGACTGAATTTCATTCAGTCAACAACCCAAAGCATTCTTTCTGCACGCAGCCAATTTTTAAATTATTCAAGTAACAAAAAGTATAAAGTTGGTAGTGTAGAATTTCTTGGCTAAAATCAAAATGCTTGCAGAAAGCAGCATTTTTAGTAAACTCATGTACAGTTTAGGAAAAGTTACTGAAAAAGCATTTGGGGAAAAGTAAATGCTAGATTATTGGGGAAGTGTTAGAGAAAAGCAGCGATGTTGTGCTGACAGTGTTGAAACAACAGAAGAGTAGATTTCCATTTTAGTGAGGAATGAGAGGTAATAGCTTCCTTTGGATGCAGTACTTCAAGCTAGTTGTTGCCATCTGTTCTGCCATAGTTCATAAAACCCTAAAAATGAACATTATATCCTGAGAGATGACTTGAAACGTGCACTTTTCTGGAGTGTCATTCAGCTGTCCTGCTCTGCAGTGCACACCATGCATTGAGCAGGCAATAATTCATTTTTCACTAGAGTGGAACTGCTTTTTTGTTTCTGATTGCAGAAGCACATTCTCTATATTTAGAGATTCAGTTATTTAGATATTGCTGGCTATTATAAATGCTGCTTTTATGGCTATTGTTGAGGCTTTTGCTTCAGGGCATACTTTTATCTGCATAATTACTTCCTGACTGTTTACTTTTGATCGGTTGGGGAATTCCTGTTTTCTTTCAATGTTCTGTAGCTCTGGCTATAATACAAAGAGTTTTGCAAGAGGACTTTTCAGTGCATTTTTAAAAATGACAAAAGGATATTCAACTCACTGGTCTGTATTAATCTCTTAAATTCTTGTTTCCAGCTACCAGGTTTTGTTAATAGGCAGGGGGAAGACTAGGCAGAGATTTTTTCCTTTTCCAGTTTTTTACTATGGTGTATCTGCTCAGAAATGCCTTTACTTTATCCTAATCTAGAACCCTGCTGATTAATTCACTGGAGATAATAATTTTTCTTAGAAGAGTGTCTGTTTTGTTGGCACAGAATGGTAATTTCCTAGGAGTAAATTGTGTGGCCAACCTTCTGCAGGTGGGAATAGATGAGATCATAGGACTCCCCAGCAGGAATATCTGCCTGGATGCCCTCTTGTATAAGCTTGGATTTCCCTGGATTTTCAAAGACTGCTGGGTTTGCCTACTAGAGCTCAACATAGAAAGTGTAGGCCTTTTCAGATTAACTGATAGGCATCTTTATGTGTTTCTGATGGGTTTGGCAGCATTTCAGTTTCTCCTTTGCAAAAGGATTTAACCTTTTTTAACATGTCAAAAAAACCCAGAAAAAAACCCTGTTGAGCTTTAACCTATTCATTGGTCTTCTTGCTGTTGCATAAGATCTTGTTTTCCTCAGCTTCCTTTTCCCCATGGCTGCTGGATGGGATGCTGGGGGCAAAGTCAGGTGTTCCCCAGGGCATGTTCCCTACACCTGCACAGAAGAGCTGCTCCAGCACCTGCTGGACAGTGAGGATCACTGTCTGAGTGGCACTTGCTGTCACTCTCCTCTCATAATTTGGTATCCTTCGACCAGTTTAGGAGTTTGTGCTTGTGATGCCTTGGGCTTTTGGGTTTTCTGTTCTGCATTGGGGTGTGGCTTTTGTTCAGGGTGCTGAGATCCTTTCACAGGGTGAAGAAGACACAACAATCCCACTCTGATTGGGAATCAAGGACACCTTTTCCAACCTTTAGGCTCAAAGTAAAACAATGTGGAAGGAAGAGGGCAAGCAAAATGAAGCTCCTGTGTGCAAATGGACCCAAACCTATAAAAAGAGTGAGATCTTGGGACTTGCCCCCTCTCCCTTTCACCTCCATCTTTGGAGCCATCCAGAAAGAGCCTGACCAGTGACACTGC
The DNA here is from genome assembly GCA_013399455.1 of Anthoscopus minutus. Lineage (NCBI taxonomy): Eukaryota > Metazoa > Chordata > Aves > Passeriformes > Paridae > Anthoscopus > Anthoscopus minutus. Next base: position 475,695 of record VWYI01033420.1, read on the forward strand.
TGCTGTCTGGGGGTGACCTCTCAATAAATCTCCTTTATTGCCCCAACTCCCTCTAGCCTCTGCTCCAGCTCTTCCAGGCATCATTTGTGTGACAGCTTGGAGTAACCTGCTCCAGCCTCAGGGCTGACTCTGCTCCATCAGGGTGATCCCTCCTGACCTGAGGCATCTCTGATCCTGCAGAGATCAGGATTCTGCTGCAGTGTCCAGGAACAGCACAGGATTCCCTTTGTGGGACTGTGCATATCCAAGAAGTGGTGCATGTCTCATTCCCCTTCCCCTCCTGCCAGGCACCCTCTGGCTCTCACAGCGCATCTGTAGTTATGAGGATCTAAAATTTGTAAAGGCTTCTTGATACCTAACATAAACATATCTCTTTTTTAAATGCAGTCATGCAGAATCAAAGGGAGGAGTGGAGTGTCACAGCACACAGTTGTCTGTTGGCAATGACTATTCCTGTTCTTTAGATAAAAGAAACTGCTGGGGTTTTCTCTGTTTTTCTTAAGCATTCAGAGGATAAAATACTGTTTAGAATTTACTGAGCAAGGAGAAAAGAGTTTGTATTTGCTATAGAGCTGCTAAATAGACTTTTCAAAGGCTGTGTATTGCATTCAGAGGCACAGTACTCAAAACGTTCTGCCATCACAAGTGTGGGAGCATATTTAAGTCTATCACAGCAGGCTTTTTATGTCTTTGTATCACCTTTCCAGCTGAACTCAACTGGCTGCTTCTCAGCTGGGAGAAGTAGTGAGTGTGTATGTTTGTCTCTAGGACTTTCTCTGCCTTTTCCATCTCCCTTAACAGAACTTTTGCTTTTGACTCATAAAAGCTCAGAATGCAACTCGTGCTCTAGCCAAGGGTTTGAAATCTGGGAATGTCCAGGCACTCTTCAGCAGTCAGTGTGAATGTTTGCTCTGTTTCCCTGTCTCATTAAAGTGTGGGTGCTATAGCTTCAAGTGCTGTAGGCTGGATGTGTGCATGGAATGCACCTGCCAACAATATCTTCATTAATTTTTATCTCATGAATTTCTCCAGCACTTTATGCTCTTCAGGAATGATGTCATGAGCCCCTAAACACCTGTAAACTGCTTTATGGTGCAGTCCATCATCTAATTCCTTCACTCATGAATCTTGTAATTAGGTGTTACCTGTGTCTGTCTTGTTTGCTGTTTGATACATGATGGGAGGTACAGAGGGAAATTCTTAATTTGCTGTCTGAGCTCCAGCTGTTCTCAAATTGTGCTGCCATTAGTGGGAATCTGCATCATCCTAGAGGTTGTTAATTGCTGTAGGTGAAGCAGGGGTAACTTTAATGGAAGTCTGTGAAATAGTGAATCTCCTTATTATATTAGAGACTGAATACATATTTTTAAGGGTTTTTTTTTCCTAGTTTTATTTCATTGCAATTTATAATGAAACACAACAATAACAAATCATCATTCATTGGATTATTTTAGTCAAATGTTTTCTGGCACACTAATCAAAATAAATTCCTGACAAGACAAACAAAAGCATCTACTGATCTTTTTTTCCCCAGATTTACCATGGTGGCTGCTTTTAATTCGTCAGAAAGCATTGATTGGCAAACTTCCAGGAGATCACGAGGTTTGCAAAATAACAAAGATTGCTGTGATTCCACTTTCTGAGACAGAACCTCAGGATCTGGAATTGGAGGTATGGCCATCTTCAGGGAGCTCTGACTGTCCCCCTCCTGCCTCAGGGAAATAAAAGTCAAATGCCTCTTATCTTTTTCCTAGTATAAGCAAATATCTTGAATATTTTGTGCTTTTTTAAATATTATTTTTTGATAACAAGTATTTTTTAAACAGAAATCACAAGTTTTGCTGAGGAGGGAAATTGCAACAAAATACCTAAATCTTGTAAAGATCACTGGGAATACCACACAAGGCTAAGATTTACTGAACCAGGAAAAAATATTTTTTGATGGTTTCCCTTGCTTCCATCCCATTTTGGAATCTTACTTCTATAACTTGGCTTGAAGGGAAATCCTTGCTTAAAATGTTGACATTTTTTTTTCCCCAAAAGAGAATGGGTAAAGGAACAAAAATAAAAATGGGTAGTGTTAATTTAATTTGGATAGGAAGTTGAGGTGGGTTTGGGTACTCAAGTCTTGTCAAAGTGAGGCAGAGATTCTCACAATCACAGGAGAAAATGCTTTCATAGGAGAGTGAGAATTAGGCTATAGATGGAAACCTGCAGGTTCCCCCTCTGTTTCAGTGTCTCCCCTGGGTTTGTGGACATCAAAATCTTGCTTTTGTAGATTTTCAGTTTTTTTGAACTTTTTAATGAGTATTTAAATATTTGCTTTAATTCAATGTCATTATTTTAGCTTTGTAAAAAGCACCATTTTGGGATAAACAAGCCAGAGAAGATAACACAGTCCCCAGATGACACAAAATTCCTGCTGAAGACTCTTACTCAAATTAAATCTAATGTGTCTGCTCCAAATAAAAAGAAGGTAAAGTTTTCTACTGTCTCCTTTTCTGTTCCAAAATGTTGAGTTTATAATTCAGAGGTTTTGGTGGATGATCAAATGGAGCACAAAGACCTTAAAAAAACTGCAGAATGTGGAACTACTGTCTTTGCCCAGTTTAATTTTTTTGGTTATTTAGCTGTGACTCTTCTGTGATTTTTTTCATTTTGTAATTACATAATTTTGGCAGAACTTCTATTAGAGTTCTTTTTTACCAGGATCAGCTTCTAGTGAGGTTCTAAACTTCTGGAAATTGCTTTGCATAAGCATCTCTTATAATATAGAATAGGACACAAAATGTGATGCCTGGTTCCTCAGAGAATGCCATGCAATCTCATCTAACTGCTTTTAACACAATAATAGCTTGGATTAGGAAGTCAAAACAATATTTATTAAAGTCAGAATTACGTTTCTGTGGCTGCTGTCTCTTGTGTTTATTTCTGCTGGGAATTTTAAGGTCCTTCTCATCACTGGGAAAGTGTTTGTCCTCCAAGTTTAGAGATGGAAAATATGACTGGAGTCTTTTTCACTGCCAGAGAAAGACATGAGAGCCATTTTTTTTCTTTCAGATTAGAGAAAGCAAAGAGAAAGAGAGACTGGAGAAGAGATTATTGGAGGAGTTGTTCAAAATGTTCATGGATTCAGACTCCTTTTACTACAGCCTGAGCTATGACCTGACAAATTCTGTGCAGAGGCAGAGCACGTGTGAGAAAACCAACCTACCCCTGTGGCGAAAAGTGAGTGCTTTGTGTGTGGTTCTTCCACCTGGGCCAGTGATGGTTGTGGTCCAAACCTGGCTGGCCACATTTTACAGCTGAACACCTTGTCCTGTAACCAGCTGAGGTGCAAGGGAACAAAAGTCTGCAGCAGAATGACCTGAAGTGTTCTGTTTAAAGCACTGACTTGTCTGTACAGGTGCAGTGAATAAACTGATGGACACTGGTGTCCCTCCCACAGATATTGCCAAACCTCACTTGCAATACTGCAAAACTTGCCCTTTTGTCTTCTAAACAGGTGGATGACAGATTCTTCTGGAACAAGCACATGATTGGCGATCTCATCAGCATTGATGTGAGTCTTATTTCTATCGTGTGTTACGAGAACCATTCTTTAGTGTTTTTTAGTTGAAATGTTTGCTCAAAGCCTTGTAAGTGTCTGATTGCAAACCTGCTTGGCAGACAGGTCAGGATCAGGGCTGTTCCTTCTGTAGCTGAGCAGCTGGCATTGCCTTCTTCCCCCAGCCAGCCTCCCAGCCAGCCTGTGATCATTGCTAAGGACTGAACTCCAGCTGAGTTAAAACATTTGTTACAGTAAAGCAATGTAGAATAACTTGTGATGTGTTTGTGCTGATTTCTGAAGGTAAATCTGAGTTATATTTTTATGTGAAATGGATTATGCCTGAACAGAGCTGAACTTGACAATGAGGAGGAGCCAGAAAAGAAATAACCTCTGAGTTCCAAAGTTTCCCTGAGATAGGATTTTGGTCCTCTGTAGTGGAGGACGGTGTTTAGTCTCCTTGAGCACAGTAGCTGATCAGTGTAAAAACAGTTGTTCTGAACATCTGTTCAGAGTAAATAAAACATTTTCCTGGCTAATAAGCACATGAAGAAGCAGCAAACCACCACTCTTTATTCAATATATGACCCTCCACTATTTCAAGTTAACCTTGTAGATCAAGGACTGGGTTGCTAACTTCTGTATGCCAGTTTAGGCCAAGTCTAATTTTCTTTAGGGTTGACAGCAGACATATGCCTTGCTCCTCTTCCATTGATAATTACACATAAACAAATGGTTGTGGAGTCACAGCAGGATAAACCTATGTCCTTTGAGAAAAACTGTGTGTAATGCAGGAGTTTAATGAGTTGTGTTTTTCATGTTATAGGATACAAATTGATAACCTTGAGTTAGTGGGGAATCCAAATCTCAGTTCTGTTTAAGAAATCAGTGTTTTAGGGTACAGAACCATGAGCCAGTTGTCTTGAGGACTAAATTAGCCCATATGAAGCTTTATACTGTTACATGTTGCTGAAAACAGGCTAAATCTACCTTCCTGTATAAATGTGATACTATATGTGTCTATACAGAGGTTTTAAAACTGCCTTGAAACAGAAACTATGTCCAAAAATTGCTTTCTTTCTTCCTCCTGGTTTAAAAGCCCTGTGACTGATGGAGGAAAAATTCTGGTATGTCTTACAGAAATAAGGATATGGCAAAATTTAAAGCATATGAAGCAACTGTTTTATAAGCATGAGGGGTGTCAGAAGTAATTGTAGGTAATGTTGGACCAACAGGAAAGTAAATGTGTTTTTGTAACCTTCAGAATGCTGAAGTGGACTTCTGGATTATCCCCATCATTCAAGGATTTGTGCAAATTGAAGAACTTGTAGTAAACTATAATGAATCTTCTGATGATGATAAGAGCAGTCCTGAAACTCCTCCTCAGGAATCATCTTGTGTGGATGACGTTCACCCAGCGTTCCTGGTGGCGCTGATCTCGCGCCGGAGTCGGCACAGAGCTGGTAGGCAAGCACAGTTCAGGCTGCTGGGCTTGTGTCTGAGCACTCAGAGGGATGCACTTGGGAAAACTGGACAGTGCTGAGGTGCTCAGCAGATGGCCAGCCCCTGGCAGAGTCTGCACTGCAGCCTTCCCTGCTGGGAGGAGGGAGAGGAGAAGCTGCAGTGCCTTCAGTGCTGTACAGCTGTCACCCAGGGCGCCTGCTCAGGGAGCTTCACTGCCTGCTCAGGAGCACTGAGTGCATCCTTGGAGGTCACACTCCCGAGGCAGAGTTCCATTTTTGCAGAGATCCCCCTGGTTAGGACCTTGCTTATAACTCTGTGCTGGTACATTGTGGTAGGCTTGGATGGGAGTTACATTTGCAAAGGTGTTTGAGGGCTTTGGTGGCAGCTGAAGGGGCTTGAAAAGCCACGTGTGTGCATGCCTGTGTCCCAGGAGGTGTTTAATGGGGGCAGGGTGTGAAATGTGGCCATGCTTTAGTCTTGTACCTTGTTTGACTTAGAGTAGCAAGAAACAGAAATTATTCCCTGCCCTTAGGATCTCAGAAAGAAACGTAGAACCACTTCACAGCTTCATAAATCCTGTTCAGGCTTTTCAGTCTGTCTGATTTTTATGAAGACACTCTCCAATGTCTTCCAACTCCATTCTTTAACATGTCAAAACCCCCAGAACATGTCAAAAACCCCAGATAAAACCTGTTGAGCTTACCCTGCTATAGGACTGCACCTTTGTACCACAGCTCTCTTGGATGCATTTAATTCAGTTCCAAGGAAAATGCTTTGTCAGAGCAACTTGGAGTAATTACTTGAGGGTTTCAGAGTAGTACCTAGTTTGCAGTCTGCATTTTTCATGCTGAATTGTTACACAGATGCAGCATCTAAATTCTAGAGGAAGCATTTCTTATTGATTCCTTCTTACTATTAATATCACTTTGCTCATCTGTTTTCTAGTCCAGAGCATAAACTGTGTAGAATTTCCTCCCTGTCCAATTAAAGGCTGCTCTGACAATTCTCTATTAGGGTCTCTGTTACAGGTATTTTACATTCCTTTCCCTTCCCTAGTCTTAACCTCTTCCCTTCTGTGCTAGGTTCAGCTCAGAAGTTTGGTTCAGTGCTACTTCAGGACTTGGAACTGAATTTCCATCACCTTGAATATTTTTCCAACTCTTACTCCTTCCCTGTCCTTTGCTACGACCTGCATCCTTTCTGAAATAATGATGTACTCTCCTTGAGACAAGGATATGCAAACACATTTCTGTTTAATGAGCAGTTCAGAGCTGGGTAGGCATAAAACTGTAGTCAGAGGAGCATTATCTCTTTTTAATGTGCAGAATTAGTTACACAAGTTGAAACAAAGAGGGGAAGACTTTTGTTTTATGGAACATGAAAATCCTCTTGGACTGCTTGTGGGATTGCTGTGAGAAGTGGAGACTCTGTCAGTAAAAGTGGCCTTTAGGTTCATGGAAAATACTGAGACAATTTTACTAAAGTAAAATTTTGTGCTAAACATGACAGAACAGGAAGAAATGTGTCTTTTAAGATGGACCAGAGATATTTATGACTTTAAACTGCCCTGTCCTGTCAGCTTATGTTCTGCTGCTCATAATGTATCCATAAATAAACTTTATCTATACAGTTAAAATAACTTTTGAGGAATAAACTAGGATAGGAGTGACTTCTACCATTGATCATGGATTTGGGCTAGACCTGTTGTCTTGGGTTAGCATTGTCAAAACCAGCAACATCAATTATTAATGTTGAGGGCAAATAATTTAATGACTTGACCATTCTCATTCCCCCTAGGAATGCGGTATAAGCGGAGAGGTGTTGATAAAAATGGAAATGTGGCAAATTATGTTGAGACAGAGCAACTGATCCATGTCCATAATCACACCCTTTCCTATATCCAAACACGAGGCTCTGTGCCTGTTTTCTGGAGCCAAGTTGGATACAGATATAACCCACGGCCCCGGCTGGACAAGAGTAAGTATTTGGGTGAAAAACCTGAAAATCAGGGTCCTGTGGAGCTCTTCTTCTGGAAGAGATGTTTGTGTGGGTGTAGTGCATCTGTAGAAGGATGAAGCAGACTTATTAAAAGTTAAATTTTTGTCCTGTCTCCTCTGCACAAAAAGCAAAATGCAGCAAAATTCAAGAACATATTTGCTGTACATTAGACTGTAGCAGCAATGTTGAAGCTGAGCAAATTAATGAAAGACCTTTGAAAGCAATTTTGTACAGTATGTTATTATCTTTAAGCTAAGATATCTTGGTTTTTTGGAGTACAAATTTGGGTATGATTTAATACATCAAACAGGACTTATTGCTGAACAGGCTGTTTCTGTCTAACACTGCTCTGCGTTGTAGGTGAAAATGAAACCGTGTCCTGTTTTCGTGCACACTTTGAAGAACAGCTGAAAAATTACAAAAAGCAGGTGAGTTCTACATGACAGAATAGTAATCTCATGAAAATTCAAGGGCTAAAGGTTAATGTTTTAGGTTGTTTTTCTTGGTGATTTGTTTTGGGTTTTTTCAGAAGCTTGTTGACAATTGGAAGGTTGGTGCATAAATAGCATTTTACTTAAGGTTTTTTGAATATCCTTGTAAGTAACCAGTAAAACCCAGAAATAACTTAAGGAAATATGTAAACTCTATTCTGTGTACCTGTCCTGTGCATTCAGAGCTTCTTTGTATTTAAATTTGTGTAGGCAGGGAACTGTTGGAGCTTATTTGTCTCAGGTGCAATCTAGCAAAGATTCAGCCAGATTGCTACAAATCTTTAACTCTTGGGCAACTAGCATGGTGTAAATCCAAGCAAGTTGTGTAGCAGATGATGAGTGTTTAATAATTAAACTTTTGAACAGGTTATTATTAACTTGGTGGATCAGACTGGTAGAGAGAAGATTATTGGAGATGCTTACCTTAAACAAGTTCTTCTCTACAACAATGCAAATCTGACTTATGTTTCATTTGACTTCCATGAGCACTGGTAAGAAACCTTTTAAAAACATCACTGCATCTTTTTTATTGGCATGAAAGGCGAATATAAAGGAGGAGAAAACACATTATTTCTACTTCTGCATGAAATACTGTTCTTTTAAACAAGAATACAGTTTTTAAAGTAAAGTCATATAAAACTTAGCACTGCTGTTTGTGGTGTTGTGTCCCTGATCTGTTAAATTTGCAGTTACTTACTGGGCAAAACTTAATTGTGACACATTTTAAGAGTTTCCATAAACAAGCCATGAATATAAAGCTGTGGCTCATCTGCTTTTTCAAGCTATGTAGCATTTTGCTTTTAATTCTCTACTTCTGTTTCTCTTGACTGTTTCTATAAAAACATGATGGGTTTTTCCAGGACCCTGATGCTGTTATTTCAATATAAAATACACTGATTTTATCTTAATCTGGTGTGAGTAGTTGCTGTTTTCATGACTGCCCTCTGATGCTGCCATGCTCTAGAGCAGTGCTCACATGCCCAGGCTTGTCATCTGTCACAGGCATGTTTTTCTCCTGCTCCACTCAAGCAGGCTGCATTTGTGTGGGGTCTAAACTGGTTTAATCTTCACTTCCAAACTTAATCTAGGGATTGCAGCTGGCCTGGGAGAGCATTACTGGCTGAGTGACTATGGCATTAGTAGATACTGTCAGAGGGGGTGGTGGGAGGGGAAGCCCCTCTCAGAACAGTATTGGCCTTTGAGAGTTCTCTAGGATTGTTGGCACCCTGGATTGATTTGATAATTAATCTTTTGTGTAGAGGAATTTTTGTTTTCCTTCATTCACTTCTCTCCTACGAACAGCTGCAGTGACCAGGACTGTTTCTGCACTGTGAGCAGGAGTGAATTGAGAACAATCCTGAAAAACAACCAGCTGATGGAGGAGGTGATGTGTCCTCAGGTGGTTTTCTCTGTACAATCACTGGCAAAGCAGGACCCACAATCCCAGTTCCCAATCTACAACAGTTACTTTTCTTGAGACTAAAATGAGAACAGAATGTTGCACATGCCTGAACAGCTGCACACTTATTCCTCCTAATGGAAGCAGCATTAAAAAATGCCAGGTCTTGAGAATTTAATCATCTTTTTACCTCTTGCCTTGGATTTGGACATTGAACTGTACAGCAAAATAGTTCTGAATCTGGGCTGTTTAAAGCTCATTGCAGGAGGGAGTGCTTGTCTCTCTTATTTAGCCAAAACCCCATCTCTGTTAACATTACAAGTAAGATAAGTAAAGCCACTTCTCTTGCTCAAACTAATTTTTGTGAAATTCTGTGTTTCAGCCGAGGAATGAAGTTTGAAAATGTTCAAACACTGACTGATGCTATTCATGATATTATTCTTGACATGAAGTGGTGCTGGTAGGTATTTAACTGTTTTTAGACTAGTAGGGAACATTTGTAGAGGAAAACAAAGAGTAGAGATTCAGAGGCCTTAATTTTCCCCAAACCAATATATTTTCTATTTCTCTTTTGATGTCCAGCAGGTTTGTCAGAGTTTTTGTCTTCTGAAGTGTTGTTGTTCTACCCATGTAAAAGAAAAAATTCTCAGGTGCTGTTTCCTGCCCCAGCTTTGCTGCATTTCACACTTTTAGGGTCACTCACATATAATGTGAAACACCTGTATTTGACCCACAAACCCTGGAATGGCAGCCTTACTGTTGACAGCAAGCAGACATGTTTGACCTTTAGTTTGAACTGATTAAAGTTCATATATTTGGGTAACAAGTGTGGCTGCAGCCTCTATATTGTTCTGTATTGCTGTCATTATCATTGGCTTCTCTGTTCTTGAAATTAAATGCCTTTGCTCTTGAAAGCTTGTAATATGTATGCATGAGTTGAATTCAGCATCTGATTGCATCTCAAGTTTGTGGCCTCAGTAGGATTTATGTCTGATATCCAGCCTAGATTAAAGAGGAAGAGAAGTTGAAGCAAGAGGAGTTAATTAAGTGTGTCTAGGGTGTAAGAGCAACCATTAACAGTGCTCCATGTGTAAAATGTTCTGTTTATAGATGCTGATGAATTACACTGGATTTTAAGCGTGCTTTTGTTCTCTTCCTGTTGAAAGGGTTGACCAAGCTGGAGTGATCTGCAGGCAGGAGGGGATTTTCCGGGTTAACTGCATGGACTGCCTGGATCGGACCAACGTCGTGCAGGCTGCTATTGCCAGAGTGGTCATGGAGCAGCAGGCACGTGAGACTGAGGGGCTCTCTCAAATACTGAGTGCCTCACAACCTAATTGTTGTTCACAGAGAAATCTGTGTGTTTGAAAAATGCTAAACTGACCTCTGCCAAATAATCTTTGCAAAATACTTGAAGAGCTGTGAAGCTGAGATGAATAATATATACAAATGCTAAATTTGAAGTCATTATAGAACAGTGATGCCTCCTTCCTTCCTCCTGCAGAAAGGACTGTCCACAGTTTTAAGAGGATTGTCTTTTTTGGATTTAGTGATTAAGTTATGTAGGAATACAGAGTTATAAACTAAACACTTTCCCCCCCAAACCCCTCACTGAAATGAAGCTAAAGGACTAAATACTAATAAGTTGGATGCTCTTTTAGGTGCTTTGAAGTGAAATTCTGTGGTGCAGCAAGTAGGGAGATTAGTTGTCCCTTCTGTGTGTAGATGAATAATTAGTTCATAAAGTAAATAGCCCTGATGGCTGTTACTGTTGTGCTGTGAAATAGTTCTCCCTGTACAGAGGAGGGATTTCTGAGACTGATTTCTGGAACTGAGAGTACTTTCCTGTAATTTTCCCCTTTGCTCTGGCTCTTTTTCTTCTAGAAAGCTCACTTGCTGTCTAGAAGCTCAGTGGTGACTCTCTTCCCTTGTGAAGACTTCACTGACACAGTACTGCTGCAGACCTAATGTCCTGTAACTGAAACATCAAAGCCTACTTCACAGCCCAAAATGAGCAAACCTGATCATGGTGAAAGTGAAGGAGAAAGGATGAAGTGGGTCCTTCATTAGGGTGAAAAGTGAATGGATCTGGCCATTGTACCTGGCAGCTCCTCTTTGTGCTCTGCTGTTCTGAGCTCCTGACATAGGAGTACTGAGGTCAAGGGGAGGGATAAGCAATCATTATTACACAGTCATTATTTTAGAATAGGATTTCTATGTAGGGTAACTCTTGAGTTCCAAGGCAATTCTTTGAAAAACAAGAGTGTTACAGATTGTTGTGAGGAGGCTTCATTAATGATTGCTGAAGTGTGAGCTTGTGATGTGCTGCATCATTCTCATCCTGGAGCTGAAGTACTTGGGAATCAATTCATGGCTGAGAAATGCCCTGAGCATTGCAGGGTCAATGGCATGGAGTGAAGGGCTGAGGGTTACATGCACCCCCCATTTCTCTTCCTTGGAACCACAGGACCTGCTTTCTCTCATCTAGAAACTTGATAGGACTTCCCAAGCTAATAAGCAGCTTTGTGATAATTTTCATCTAACTCGCAAAGAGTCCTTGAGCGTTTGGTTTCAGTTGTAAGTTGAAATTTTCCTATGATTTCTTCCAAGTTATCCCTGTCATTTTAGTGACTGCACTGCAGTTATGTATGTGCTGCCCTACCCACTCAGTGTGTGCACAGAGCCTGATGTTGGTATTGTACCCAAGGTTTATCTGGGGAAAACTGAAGGACTGGGTGTTCTGTGAGCGAGGTATCTTACTCTAGTGTCAGTGACAAACAGTAACTGTCCAAAATCTTCAAGCACTAATAGTAAACCAACATAAGCAGTTATTTTTCTTTGTTTTCAGACCCTTGAGGTCATGAATACCTTTGCAATAGAAGACATATTAACTTGTTTATTTTAAAATTGTGATACGTGTTTTTTTGATGGTTGTCTATTGAAAAATTTCCTGTATCTTGAGAATCTACAGTAACTTGTTTTCCTGCAGCCAATTTTTTTGCTGACTTAACATCCATAATTAATGCTACTGCTGCCTCCAGTGATACAATGTTCAGCAATAAACCACCAATTCATTAATTTAACCCGACAGATCAGCACAATGACTTCCTTTCCCCCATCACACACAATCTAACAATTAAACGCTCGGCAAGCGATTCCATTTACTTTACCAAGCTCCGACTCTGAGAATGACTCTTTACTTTGGGCACTGAATTAATACACATGTCCAATTCCAGCTCAAAAAACTGGGTGTGATGCCACCAGAGCAGCCTCTGCCAGTGAAGTGCAACAGGATCTACCAGATCATGTGGGCCAACAACGGCGATGCCATAAGCCGGCAGTACGCAGGCACAGCAGCCCTGAAGGTAAGGGGCAGAGCCTCACCTGCCCTCAGGAATGTCTTGTGTTATTTGTGTGCTTTGGTAAACCTTGGGATATTTGAGAGTTCCCCAAGTGTGTTTTGTGTGGTTTTGTTCTGGAGAGAGGAGGCTTTGCAGTGGAAGGATGGCTGAGTGCTCCCTGCACTTTACCCGGATTCTGTTCTCTTCATGCCTGGGGACAAAGCACAGCAGAGCTGAGAGTTTGAGAGATACATTGATTATTGCATCCATTTATATTTTGGATGGTTATAGTACTTCTAAGCAGTTACAATACTTAAAAATACTCTAAAGTTCTGGAGATTGGGCTATGTAGGTAGCAGGGTGATATTAATTAGCTATATCTTCTAAAGACTCTTCATAATTAGCTGTAATACACTCTGTCTGCCAAGATCAAGCATGAAACTCTTTGCTCTGTACTTCTACTGCTTTGAAAAGTCACAGAATTTGGTGTTTGCTGTGTCTAACTTGTGGAACACATTTTAGTAGTATTTGCATTTGGCATAAGAAAAATAATTAGAGTGGAAATGCTTAACACTTAAATCTCCTTAAATATCTCTACTGAACTTTGATTAGTTGACTGCATTCATATTAAAAAAAATATATAAAAAGCAGCCCGACATGCTTATTTTTATCGAGTATATTAAACTTTAAATCTGAAGTGCAGATCTCAATTTACAGATCTGAATTTTCAGGCCTTCTGCTGGAGGTTCATGGATTAAATTAATTCATTTCAGTTGTGGTATTTCTTTTAATTTGAAAGTGAAACACACTTGAAATATTCTTCATAGGAGTTGGTTTGGATTTTAGAAATGCTCTGTGCCAGTGTTCAGAGTTTCAGAGTGTCTCTGAAAATAGAATCCTCTAATGAAGTGTGACTACCAAAACAGCTTTTAATTCAAATTCTAAGCCTTCCATGGCCTAGAAACTTTCTTTTGTTTCTGAGGTTGTGAGGATATGTGCTGCTTTTTTCCCCCCAGTGTGTTATGTTTGTCTTTTTTGATAGCAAAAAGCAGTGAGATGAAAACCATTTTCCAGTAAGCTTCAGTCTTCTCTATTGTTCCAGTAGTGTTCCTTTTACATTAAAGGCCAAAAAATAAAGGGAATTTTTCTTTTGGAGGTATTGAAGCATCACAGTGACTGATGTATTGAAAGTCCTGCTTCAATGTTAGCTGGCTTATATGTCCAGATTTGTTTTCTTTTGGAATTTCCTACTGAAATTGTAAGTCTGTCAAAAACAGGATTATCTGCAGAGTCAATGCCAGCAGATGCTCTTTGAGAAAAACCAGTATTTTTCAGCTTCTATATGAAATAGTTACTTGAAGATTATTCCTGAGTTAGAGCCATCTATTCAGTTCTGAGTTTCAGAGTGCCAAATGCTTTGAGCTGAGCCTGCTGCTCCAAAGTTTGATGTGTGCATGATCTGCATGTTGTGTGTGACAGGGTGACTTCACAAGAACTGGTGAAAGAAAGCTGGCAGGGGTGATGAAGGATGGAGTGAACTCTGCAAACAGATACTACCTGAATCGTTTCAGGGATGCTTACAGGCAAGCAGTCATAGGTAAGAGCACAATTTCAACCACGCTGAGCTGTGGTATTTAGACAAGATTATTAAATCATATTGGTTTCATCTTTCTGACTGATTTTTTTTTCCCTGTTGATTAAAAGCAATTGTCTGTACTGGACACTATAAGGAACAGTCTCAATGACTTTGGAATTTAAGCAACACTCAGTTCAGAGGGATTGCATGCAGTGTGACCCATTGGAGACTTTGCCCCAACTTTGTTTTAGCATTAAATGCCTTGTGGCATCTCTTTTCTTTAAGATAAAGTTAAATTTATGTATGAAATATCTCTTAAAAACATGAGGAGCTCTAGGTTTTCACTGAAAGTAGGGTTATAACTTGAGTTTTCAGTTACAGGCAACACTCTCTTCAGAAAGACTACCAAGACCATCATTAAAGTGCAGCATTTGGAAGGAATTCACAAACTCTTGCCATGTGTCAATTTTACCTGTTTCTTGCTTGATGTTTTCTGGGGTTTATTTAGATTTGATGCAGGGTGTCCCTGTGACAGAGGACCTGTACTCCATATTTACAAAAGAGAAGGAGCACGAAGCCCTGCACAAGGAGAACCTGAGGAGCCACCAGGAGTTGATCAGCCAGCTGCTGCAGAGCTACATGAAACTGCTCTTGCCAGATGATGAAAAATTCCATGGAGGTTGGGCACTCATTGACTGTGATCCAAGGTTTGTTGAACAAAGTTAAAATTGATCAGGTGCTACTCTGACACCTCTGTTAATTATTACTGATGTTAAAAGGTTTTGATAGCTGATGTGTGAACAGAAAGCAAGTGGACAGTTCTGGAGAAGGACAAGAATGCTTGTTTGAATACTTGTAAAGGGAGAAGTCCTCTAAACATATGCTTTTCCCAAAGTGCCATAAAAATGGTGCATGCTGGAGTACCTTTGAGACATCATCTGGAAATGGATGCATTTGGTTAATACTGCCAAAATGTGGTAGGTACCACGAACTTGTAGAACTCTGGGTGGCTGAAAGGGAATGCTTGAGGAGCTATTGTTCCTTATTGCTTTATAGGGAAAGGATAACTTGACTGATCACATTGAATGCTTGGGGAGTGAGTCAGCAGTTGGACAGTCTGGATTTCTGTTCATGGAAAGTAATGTGCATTCACTCTGAACTTCACTCCTTATCAAGGTCAGAGTTCAGGAGCTTGCAAGAGAAAAATAGTGATTAAATCTCCTGCAGGTTAAACTTCAGCATCTAAAAATAGCAGAGCAGGTTGTTATGACAGCTATTCAGGGCACAGACTCATCACCCTCACTGAGTCTGAGGTATTTTTCCATTTCTCTGGTAGCATTTTTAATAGCTTGTGGGCTTTCTATTTATTTTTGGACCTTCTGCTGACACATTTGGGCTGTTAGGTAACTTCAGGTTTGAGAGAGAATGTTGCTTACATGGATCCATTTGATAACACACAATGATTGAAACTTGTAACTTGTGTTCAGCTCTTAAAGAATGTCCCCTGAACACACTGGGCATGGGTAACAGCTCTGCAAATAAAACCTTCTACCCTGTATTTATTCTTCTTCTCTTCAGTCTCATCGATGCCACTCATAGGGATGTGGATGTGCTGCTTTTACTTTCAAATTCTGCCTACTATGTGGCCTAGTAAGTTACCCCTTTCCCTTACTCTTGTGTAATTTATTTTAGTAGCTTTGCTTTGGATTAGTGGGAAGCACTGAATTCCATTTCTTTTTTCTAGTTACGATGATGAAATAGACAAAGTGAATCAGTACCAAAGGTTAAGTCTTGAAGCTCTGGAAAAAATAGAAATAGGTAAGAGAATAGTCACTTTGTGTCTTTTTTTGAATGCTCTTAACAACGGCTTGAGCACTTATCAAAGCATCCTACAAATGTATTGAAGCAGCAGTCCTTGAAGTGTGGCACATACCCTGGGCAGCCCACCTAGAAATGGCCCTTCTGGCTGGTAACAGATGCCAGGCTCTTCCTACTGCTGGAGATGGAAGCTTTGATCACTGGAAGTGTTCTAAAATTTCCCCTCTTCCAAACTCCTAAAAGAACCATGGAGTCATCCAAACAGATTTCATTATTTATCAAATGGCAGTAACAATTTTGTCAACGTCTGTAATGAGTCTCAGGTTTGTGCATTCAGTGCTCTCTTCTTTTGATCTAAACACAGCAACTGGCTTGGAATTGTACTTTAGATCTGTTTCATGGCTTTGTAAAACTTCTCTCTCAAGGACTGATAACAATCAAGCTATTACAAAAGCACCTTGTTATGCTGATTTATTACTTGCTATAGGTTGTAACATCTGCAGGCTAAATCCAGCATTTTCTGCTGAAAGCATTAAAGATGTGATCTGTCCTTGAATCATGAAAAAGGTGATCCCGTTGGAGAGAAGGGAATGTGTGGCCTCCTGATGGAGTTTAATCCTCCAGTGCACAACACAGTGATTTCATCAAGCCCTGAGTGTAACTTTCATTGGGTCTGTGCCATTTCTAAGAGTTCAGGGGAAAGGTCTCCCTCACTTGTGTATTGTGGAGTTTTGTATTCCTAGGTGCAGAACGGAGTGAAACATCTACAGCCACACCTCATTTAATGCTACAGATTATGCAGTGCACTGAAGAGTTGAATATTTAGCCTAAAATCTTGAAATTTCAATTTCATTCTATTGATAAAAATACTAGGTTTCCCTTTAATCTTGCAGGAGCATTCCCTGAAAAGCCCACAGGATGTGAAAAATGTAAAACTTCTTTTATCCTTTTATTTGAAAGGGTGATTTGCAATAAACCATCAGGCTGGATTGTAATAGACATACAGAGAGTCTAATTGCTTTTTGTAAGTTACTGATTGCTTAGTGAATGTAAAAATCTTTCATTTAAAGTGTCTGTCCTGCTCTCATGAAAACATGAAGCCTTTTAGGCTGAAAAGAACTGTCAGCCTTATATACCCTTAGGTGCAGGCTCTGCAGTATCTCTTTCAGTGTTTGGTTAAAGATTTCTAAAGATTTCTCCTGGTTTCTTTCCCAGGGCCTGAGCCTACTCTCTTTGGCAAACCCAAGTTCTCTTGCATGAGGCTGCATTACAAATACAAAGAAATGAGTGGATATTTTCACACTCTGAGGGCTGTGGTTCGCAGCCCAGAAGAAGATGGAAAAGGTTTGTATCCTATGAAAAAGTTTTAGACATAGAAGTGTATTCAGTGTATCAATGTTTCTCTAAAAAACACTTGTTCCATTGCTCTTAAAATGTATCCTTCTTCAGAAATCACTCCAGTAATACCCAGTTCTGTGAAGTGGGAAAGCAATTGAAAAAAAAACCCACTCAGATGTTACGGTTTTCATAGAAAGAAAAATGAGTTTCAGATACAGCTTTAAAGCAAAACACCTCTCTAAAACTAAAGTAATTTTCCAGTCCAGGTCTTTACTGCTCCAAGAATTTAGAAAATGAAGTTAAAATTAACTCCTAAAGGAGTATAAAAATGGATTTCTTTAGTGAAATCAGTGTCTGGAAATGTTCTTGCTTGTTGTTTAACTAGATTAAATGAACACTAACAAGGGAAAAAATATCACTTCATACCTGGAACACTGAGTTTTGTCAACAAGGATTAGAATAAATAAAATTGCTTCTCTTCCCCAAATGAAGCAGTGATTCGCTTAATGCTGAGTATTTAGGGCTGAAGGAGAGTTTATTCTTTAGGTTTGTTTTGTAGGCTTTAAATCAGAAGTGCAAGTTGTAGGGCACAATTGCTCTGTGGAGTAAAAAAAAGAAAAGCAATAAAAAGCCAAACTCAATTATAGGCTTTTAAGGATGTTTTTAAGGGTCTGACAGGCTGCTGCTTGGATTGCAGACACTCTGCAGTGCATTGCAGAAATGCTGAGAATCACAAAGCAAGCAATGGGAATGGATGTGCCCATTATTGAGAAGAAGCTGGAGAGGTGAGTACCTAAATGATGTGAACCTTCTGTATCCCACTGTTGCTCTCAACTCAGCTGCTTCTCCCAGCTAAGCAGAAAGAACAAGCAAAAAAAGCTTGTTCTTTTTTCAGGTATTGCAGACTGAATATTTGCTAAATCTGAGTACGGCATACACAAAGTCAGGGTTAAAAAAATGGAGAATTCAAATCCTTTTTCATGAAAAACTAAAGTGCCTGCAAAAACTGCCTCTTCCCCTTGTTTGGCTACTGCTCTGTATCACCCCTCTGTTTTTGTTGGTTAGAGCTTGATTAGACTATATGGGTACAATATTATTATGTAAAAAAAAGGATTAATTATTTTATTTATGTGAAGAAAGGGTAACTTAGGAATTAAAATGTCCATCTCTGTTAGGGAAATAGACTGGAAGACAGTGAATACTTGGTGCTTTGATTGTACATTAAAGATCTTTTTCCTCTTCTAGGAGGAGCAGCAAACCTCATGAAGACATCATTGGCATTCGGTCTCAGAACAGAGGGTCCCTGGCCCAAGGCAAGAATTATTTACTGAGCAAGTTCTCCTCCCTCAATCAGAAGGTGAAACAAACCAAATCCAACGTCAACATCAGCAACCTTCGGAAGCTGGGCAGCTTTGCCAAACCTGAAGTGAAAGTCAATTTTTTAAAGCCAAATTTGAAAGTGAATCTTTGGAAGTCAGACAGCAGCCTCGAAACTCTGGACAATGCAGGGGTAGATCCGAAAGCCCCGAGTGACTCTGACACAGAAGCCTCAGACAACGACTCCTTCCACTCCGACGACTTCCTGAGCAATTCCAAATCGGACGAGGACGCGCAGCTGGCGGATTCCCTGGAGAACCTCGGCCCCTCAGACTACGTTCTGCCCAGCTGTGGCATCCTGGCCTCGGCCCCGCGCCTGGGCAGCCGCTCGCAGTCCCTCGGCAGCACGGACACGGGTGTCTGCATTCCCGTGCCGGCGGGGGGCCCGGGCTGCCAGGACGTGTCTGTGCCTCCTGCTGGCAGCCCCGAGCTGCACTTGGCTAAGCCCGTGGATGTGTACTGCCAGAGGTTCGTGCAGGATGCCCAGAGCAAGGGCTGCCCTGCTGTGGGGCCTGAGGCTGGTTCTCAAGAGCCCCATCAGGTGCTGACCCAAAGCAGCAGGAGCGCAGCCAAGGAGGCAGAAGCTAAGGCTGGAGCTGTTGCAGACATTCCTTCCAGGCCATCGAAGCTGGACGTTCAGTCTTCTGAGCCAAATCCTCAGCTCCTGGCTGTTGGTGGGCCTGACTTCAGCAAATCCCACAGAAGCCCAGGCTCTGTGCCTGGCAGCCACGAGCCAGGGCTCCACACCACTCCTTCCCCTGCCGACGGCAGCAGCAGCAGGGCCGTGTCTCCCTTTGCTAAAATCCGCAGCTCCATGGTCCAGGTTGCCAACATCACCCAGGCAGGATTGACTCAAGGGATTAATTTTGCTGTGGCAAAGGTCCAAAAGAGCCCTGCAGAACCAGAAGCTTTAAATGAAATCAAACAAAAAGAACTGAGAGAAATGTTTACGCAATGCCAGACACGAATAATTCAGATCTAGTTGCTCATTTGGGAAAGTGTTCTTCTAGCTGTGGCTTCTAATAAAATAACACAATGACATCAGGACTGTTGTGGCATGAACTGCTACTGGATACTGGGATTGATAACAGGTAACTTGTTTACAAGCAGTGGGAGATGCAAATGAATTTGGTTCTGACCAAGGTTCAGAATTCCCTCAGGCAGGTGAGACAGGACCTGTATAAACCATATTTAAACAGGTAGCTTAGACACTGGGATCAATAAGCATGCTGTCTATCTTAGATGTGTTGCACAGTTATTTTTTTGAGACTAATTTTGTAGCTCTTCTGAAATATGTAGAAAGTATTTATACTCAAGAGATGATACTGCACTTCTCTGACCTTACTTACCTTGCACTACACCAGCAAAATAAAGTACCGGTAAATTACATTTTATTTATTTTTGGACTAGTATTTTTACTTGTTTTCATTGAAGTTCTAGATGCAGCTCTCTGTGAATTGTGCCTCTACAATGGGAACCAATGTGTTTTTGTTGAATTTAAGCATGTTCACCAGAAAGTAAGATTACTTTGCTATCCTTTTCTTTCCAGATATCCTGGGACACTTTCATTATAGATAAAGCTTAAAGACCCAATCTGAACTACCCACAATTCTGCAGTGCAAATTTCATTCTGTAGATTGGTTTTTCCCCTCACTTGTTTTGAGGTGACAGGAAATGAAGCAAATCTCTTTGAATTATCTTGCCCATGTTAAAGCAATTCCTTTCTTTTTTTTTTTTTAAATCCAAACTGCCAATTTGCTCTAATTTTTGTCTCTGTAAAGCAAGACGAGCCAGATACCCATCAGGCACTGTGTGCCTCTGTGCTAGGATTCTCTTTTAAGTGTGAAAAATGATGCAAAACCCCAACTAACATCTAAAGCAGAAGGCCAGTGCACTGCTTTGTAAGATCAGGGTTGCATTAGAGCATAGCTGTCAGCATCTACTCAAAACCAAATTCGTGACCAACTCCAGCTTTGCACCTCGCAGGGTAACTGGATGAAAAATCCCCTTCTCTCTGTGTGTCCAAGGATTACATCTATCAAGTGCTCCTTCCCAGGAATGCCTTGCCATGCCAGTCTAGTCTAGGACATTGTCCAGAAGCTGCTGTGAAGCAGGACCTTCCTGTGCTGTGGTTTGTGACTGTAACCACCCTGGCAGACCCAGTGCCTCTGTCCTTGTCCATGTACTGTAGATAGCTGCACGTGGTGTCCCCACAACGTTGTGTCCTGGGCTAGGGTAGCTCTGTGTCTTAGGACTTGTACTGTGTCTGAAATCATTTAGCACCTGAAACTTTGATAAACAAGTTTGGTTTATTTATTTTATTAAAGTGATGTGGGTTTGGGTTTTTTTTTTTGGGTTTTTTTTTGAGTGTCTACACTTGTGGCTATATTTAAAATTAAACTACTGCTGTATTTTAATGTGAGCAATATACATGAGTTATTTTAATAAAAAAAGTGGATTCAAAAGATGGTTTTGGTATGTGATGTTAAGGGATGTGGGGCTGCAGGGGTTTCTTTCACAGTTACAGACATGATCCCCTGCTAGTCAAGGGTCATGACTTCAGTTCTTTATACTCTTAGAATGGTGCTGCTTTCTGGGCAACTTGTGCCAGGGCCTCGCCAAGAATTTCTTCATATTTTATCAAATCTGCCCTCTTAGTTTGAAGTCATCACCCCTTGTGCTGTCCTTCTCCAGCTCAGTGTCCTTCCAGCATGAGAACTGTTCCATCCCTGGCTATGAAATATTGGAGATAGCAATATACACAAAACCATCCCCTGAGGCAATCTTAGAACCCAGCTCTGCATTCCAGCCCAGCTGCCTTTTGAAGAGACTTAATTTCCTTCCTCATTTGTTCAGTTGCTTCACTTCACAGTAATGCGCCACAAGTCAGATGAAAACATGAATATTCATTTCTAGTGTTGAAAAACCAAAGAAATAAGCTCAAAGTGATTTGAAAGGGCACCAAACTTGGCTCAAGTTTAGGATACACAAAAATTGTTTCATAATAAGTAATCATTATTAGTGAGAAGAGACAAAATACCCAGATTGGCTGCACAGCAAAACCCCTTATGTTTAGAACAGGAAAAGGCTGTAAAAAAGGGGTTCCTGTGATTTCAACCAGCAGAAAGCACTAAGTAAAGGGGGTCTGAGCTTAATGAAACTTGGCAGGAGCCTTTTATCTTGTTCTGAACAGGATTAATTAAAGCAAAATGTGGAAGTGGCTCCATCACAGGTTCCTGCAGGCTGTTCCCACAGCACCAGCCTCCCTGGATTACTCCCAGCATTTCACTCTTTAAACCACCCTTGATAAATGAGTTCTGCAAGTCCCATTAGGGGCAGCATTGTCCTGTGAGGACCAGCTCAAACTGCACAGCAGGAATCACAGATGGAGAGACCATTCTTAATGCTTCAATGCCATTACCCAAACCATTTAAAGACCCTGCAGTACTGCCAAGGTAGAAAGTAAAGATATGTTTTGTTATGAGCACAGGAGTATCACCCATTGTCTAGTCACTGTGGGTTTTTTTAAGAAGCTAGACGAAGATAAAGCTCATTGGAGAAATTTGGGAAGTCATGGTCTGCTCTAAGCACAAGGCAAATATAGTTCATGTGTAAGATCAAATCACTGCTTGGTACCACACTGCAATATCATCACAATGATGCTACTGCTCTGAGTGTGATGTGCCTCAGCTCACAGAACAGCAGAGTGAAGTCAGCACCTCCTCCAGCTGCAGCTGCTGGCCAGCTGAGAGCTCTGATCCTCACAACTCAGCCAAGCAGAAATTAGAGCCCAAATGGACTCCAGAACAGAGCCTACCACTGCTCTGTATGAAGGGCTCTGGCTTAAATTTTCTTCTTAAAGGAAATAAGTATACACAACCTCAGTATTAAAGTTTAATATCAAACAATTTGCTCAATGTTACCAATTTTCAATTACAAAACAGGGTCCAAAAAAATTCCATAAAATATGTTTAGCTGGCTGAACAGAGTTAAGTGTGTTCAGACCGCAAGGGTAAATATCCTTAACTTTTTGGTATAAATTATCTACAAAAACTGGTATAAACAATATTCCAATCTTAGTATGGGTTCCACCTAGGATTAGAGAAATTTTCAGGGTGACAGCCAGCAGGTGTTAAAGTTCATTGCCATTGACACATTGCTGCTGCTGCTGCAGCCTGGCCTTCCGCAGGGCCTCGAGTTGCTTTGCTCTCAGCCACCTCTCCCTCGACAGCGTCATCTGCCCCGCACTGAGCGACAGGAACCTGGGGGAGCACAAAGAGCCAGTCAGGAACAGCTCCTGCAGCCACTGAGGAACCAGCACAGCTCAAACCCAGCCATCTTTCAGTAGCCTGGGAATCAGAAAGCATGGGATGAACCAGCACAGCTCAAACCCAGCCATCTTTCAGTAGCCTGGGAATCAGAAAGCATGGGATGAAAGCAGGGAGGGAATACTTTGCCTGTCTAAGAGGAACAAGGCAGAGGGAGATTCTACCTGGCTAGTTGGGCACAATTCAGCTGCAGACCAAGTGCTGGCTCAGTTTGCAGCTTGCTGGGAAGCTCTGAGTGGTGACAAGAGCACCACACCCACCTGGCCACCAGCAGCATTTTGTGCAGGTCATCGGCCGTGACGCTCTCGGGGTTGTTCTTGCGCATTTCCACAAAATCTTCTTCTACTGCCTGGAACAACACAGCGTGGAGTTATGGAGCAAAGCAGATCTCCACCAGATAAGCTGCAGAGGAGCTGAACACTGTAACAAACTTTAGATTTCAATGTTTCAACTCACTGCTGTCCAGAAGTAAGCCTGAATAAAAACCAGGCTACTTCTCATCTTTGAAAAGAACCTATTTTCAAAATGGGTGTTAGAAAGCATGTTACATGTGCTGTTTCTCACCTGTAATAAATCTGTAATTCTCATCTGTAATAAATTCAGTATATACTCTACAAATCCTTGTAGGCACAGTCAGGATGTGAAAATGCTTCTGTTTGGGTTTTGTTAAAGGACAATCACTGACAGGGAAAGCACAGTAACTGTCTACTAAGGTGCTTTCTATCCAAACACACCGTTGGAAACATATCAGGGGAAGTGTTCATACCTTGGTCACCTCATCAGATATACTGTAGTCCAGCAGCCTCAATAAACTCAGGTAAATTCGGAATTTGTTCAGCACGGAGGGCAGCACTGCAGTGAGGAGGCTGCTCATGTACTCTTCCATGTTCGGGGGAATTATCTGTGGTTGCAAGTGGACTTGGCAATCTGACTGAAAGAGAAAATTACATTTCATCTCTTTCCCCATCCCACTGTTTTCTACTCCAAGACTAATTTACTCTCAAAAGCAGCAGAAGTCACTATTTCCCAGAACTAAGGTAAGACAATTCTTGAAACATTCTGCAGCTCATGTTTCCAACATGTCCTGATTTAAGCAGGAGACAAAGGCTCAGTGGACAAAGCTGTCCAGAGAGCAGCTGTCTGCAAGCCCAGGCTGCTGCAGGGGCAATGCCACATCTGTGCCCATCACCTCAGAACCCACCATGCCAGAGGGAGGCTTTGAGAGTGGCACATCTCTGCAGCTTTACCCATCCCTGGATCCTTCAGCACCTCACCATCCCTGTTCAGAAAGGAGGGAAGCTCCATCTCTGTTTTCCCAGGTTTCTGGCCACGAAGGAGAAGGCAGCAGCTACTGCCAGTGTCACAGACACATTTCCTGTCCCCACCTGTCCCTGGCAGGGCCTGCTCTGAGCAGCAGCTGCCATCTCCATTTCCCAGCAGAACCTGGAAGCCCTCCCCATACCGGCAGGAGCGAGCGGCCCTCGGAAGTGATCAGAACATTAATGTTGCATGGGAATTCCATCTGGTGGTAATTGAAGTCATAATCCACCTTCTGCCAAGTGATCAGGTTACCCAGTGCTGTCACATTATGGACACCTGCAAGAGCAAGAACAAATTCCCTGACCACTAGACCGAAACAAATGTCAGCCCTGATTTTTGTTTCCCATCTGTCTTTAAGGAGCAGCCAGCAGAAGGATTCCTGCAATTGTTCTGGTCCTTTTCTTGTGTTTGAGGTGTCTTCCAGACAGAGACAACCACTGCTCAATGTGAATTAAAATCAACAATTCTTGATTTCAAGCCTAAACTTTGTCTTAGTATATTAGTACATGAGGTTACAGCTCATGTTTTCATTAGCCCTACAAAGCCAGGTATCTGTTTACAGAGAAAAACCAAAAAAGAAATCTCTCCTCAGAAGCAGAAAAACACAATTTAATTTTGCCAGATTTTTTATAGCACTCACTTGCCTTACCTGGAATTAAGTTATTTAAAATATGAAATGTTTAAATCGACAAATTAACTGACTGACTCTTGGAATTCTCTCTTTGAAATACCCAACATGTACCCGGCAAATTTAATTTCTCTTCAGCAGTTACTTTATCAAATGACAAAACTACTGTTATGATTTTGCCTTTAAATACTTAGTAATAACTTAAAGTTAGCAAATAAAGGCAAGTTTAATATTAGGGTTGACTTCTGGGACATTTTTCCATTTGAAATTTCTAAGCTGTAGCTTCCAAGAGTTCCAAACCAATTACTACATCTGAAGACACTCTTCTCTAAGATGAAATTTTGTTCCTAATGTTGCTGTAAGAAATGAAAAATTTTTACTTCTTTACTCTAAATTCAGCAGAAAACAATATCACATCAGAAAAAATGAAATGAAATTAACAAATCTTTTTTATCTGCAACTTTCAATATCTAAAATATTATGTTTTCACTAAATGCTCAGGATTTTTAGACATTACAAACATTTTAGAAAACCTATAAACCAGCATAGCAAGAGCTCTCTTTCAGTGGGAGTTTACAATATTTTAACTATTTTTTTGGAAACAGACAATGCAGAGCTTGTTACTAGTTTACTATTTTCTTCAGCAAAATTTTGTAGCTTTACTAAAGCTGAGTAACAAAAAATACTGAAAACTCAAAAGCAATTGAAGAATTTCAATTAGTAACTTTTTAGAGCAGTAATTAAAAAAGACAAAGCAGCTCTTCAAGATAGCATTTTTATTTTAAAATTCAATTACTTGCAGTGATTTCCTGCTGTTGTTTCATAGAATCTCCTGATCTCACAAGGATCATTGGGCTCCAACTCCTGGCCCTGCACAGGACAGCCCCAGGACTCAAAGACACCTGCACTGTGCATTCTTTAGGTACTGAGCTTTTAATATATAACTCAGCTCTTTTGTGTGAGTTATAATTAAATTAATTTTTAAAGCTCTGCTGAAAGCATGCTACACATTGCCACATCAGCTTGTAAGATAGAATCCCCACTATTTTTAATAGGAATAGCAATCTTTTTTTTCTCCAGGTTTTAGCGGTGTTCTCAGGGATGGTTTCCAGATATACAGTACAAGTACAGAGCATAAGGCATCAGCATATGCTTTGCCCACTTCATGCACTACCACAGGAAACTGAAAGGCCACTCTAATGAATCAGAATTATTTTGGTAATACAGAGTTCTCCCAATTTGTCTTAAGTTGGCTAAGAAGGCTGCAGGAAGCTGCTTCAAAGCAATGAAATAGGATGTAGAAACCACAAACAGTTTTGCAACAGACCCCTTACCAGCAGGACACGATTATCACCACTGTCTTAAAACACAGCAGCTTTTAACCTGCCAAAGGAGATGGCAGACACCAAGAGCTGTGTACCTGCTGTGTCCAGCTGTCCCTGCTCCAGCTGGGTCTCATCTATGACCAGGGAGGTGTTGCTGGCCAGCTGCAGCAGCCCACTGACCAGGCGATTGGCCGTGTAGTCCTTGTGAGGGATGAAGCGCGAGTGGTTCATGCTCTCGATGCTCATGCGCAGGTGGTAGGACTGCAATGAGAGACAGACATCAGCAGCTGTCCTGCCCTCCAGCCTCCCCAGGGAATGCTGCTTCCTGCACCTACAGCTGGGCTGGGAGCCTGCACAGTAAAGCAAAACTTGGCTCTGCAACACTTTATCCCAAATAGCCAAATGCTGTATACTTGAAAATTTCCCGAAGGAAAATATTGCTGTTAGAAATTCCTATCACCTGCTCTGCACATCTAGGATGAGCTCAATAATAAATGATTTATTGCAGCAATACTGCTAGTGTGACCCCAAATTGAATTACAGTGGCTTTTCTGCAGAGCAGTATCCACAAACTTGAGTAAACCCTAATGACACCATAATTAAATGACCCAAACAGCTAAACATATCAATCCAGAAAGACCAAACAAAACACTCAGCATCTGCCTGTCAGTTCAATACCTCCGAGGAGAGGATTTCATTCCATATTCATCCTAGCTGATGAGGTACACAGACTTCAACACACAGGCCAGCCACATCTCTATCGTTACCTGCTCTAAATGGGGAGCAGGAGAGCATTTTATCAGCCTGCTTTGACCTGGCTGAAGCAGTGAGATGTGCCCCCAGAGCCTGCCCAGTGCAATGCTTACTGCTGGCACCAGCTGCTGGATGAGGCGGTACAGGTGCTCCGTGAAGGCGCTGCTCCGGGGACAGCCGCTCAGGTTGACGGTGAATTTTCCCAGAGGAAGCACGTCCCGTCTGGCATAACTGCACCAAAACAAGCACAGGTTAGGCAAACACCTGGCTAACACTGGATACAGGTGTCATTCAGCTTGAGCATTGTGTGGTGTTTCTGACAGCCAGCAGGATTTCAGAGCACACAAACTCCAAAATCGGCCAACTCCTCTGCCTTTCTTGTGCAGCGCTCAAGGAGCTGAGCCAGGCTGAAGCTGCTCCTCAAGGCTTTGCAGCACCACACAAAAGCAGTGATTTACAGTGCTTGGCATCCTGCAATGGCTTTCCAGATGTTCTGTTCTCCTTGTACTCTGTTGTTACTCAGAGAACACACTTCATTCTTTTCCTTTCTGGTGCCCAATCTCAGCTTCCCTCCTTATCACACTTGTTCATCTGCTTTACCTGCCCTCAGCTTTCCTCTCCCTCTTCTCACTGTGTATCTTCTCCCCATTCTTGACAACTCTCAACCTTTTTGTGATAGCTAAGAGAGAAAATACATTCTAGTCTAAGTGTTGGAACATTCACAGTCCAACTAAAAAGAATGAAAACAACTCATTTTGATTTTGAAGGCTAAAATGACTAAACTTAGATTTGGGCCTGACAACTATAATGTCTGAAGTTTTACACTTGAGATTTTAATGAGTCAAAGGATGCTGCTCTTTCACCCAGAGACAGAAATTTATGCTGATTTGAATTATCACATGCTAAATAGGTCACTTGCACTTACCATTAAACAGGTTTACATTTAATTAAATAATTTCCCAGAATGTACCTTTCAGTATCTTGTAGTACCTAAGCAATAATTCCTGCAGTCAGGAAATGCTTTCTTTAGGAAGTCAGTGGCATGTCCTACTCATTAGAATAAGCCAGAGGCAGAAAGATGTTTTCATACCTCTGTTTAAGTGTCTTGGAGATTTTGTCAGCTCTCAGAGCAGCACTGAAAAGATACACTGCCATAAACTGGTCTTTCATCAATATTTACTGTTATTTCAGACACTGAAATCTGCCTTTGTGTGTATTGTCACAGGTCAACTCTACCTGGACAAAGTACTACTGAAATAAGTATTATTTAAGCTATTTCTGCCATTTATTTGCAGACCCCATAGAAGGAGATTACTTTTAATTGATAAATACACAAATTCTCAGCACACATGTAAATACTCACACTGTAGAAATGAGATGCAGTATCAGGTATTCAGCAGCCAAACTGTCTCCCAAGAGGGCATGGGTGAGGAACCCCAGCAACTCTGCTCTCACTGGTGACAGCTCAGACATGAAATTAGAAACAACTGGCAAGAGAGCAGAAGACAAACGTCAGAAAATGTTCTTGTTTCTCACCCTATTCCCTCTATAAAAATTTGGCTTTCTGACACAGATTGATGAAGAAAAATGTTTATTCCACAGCAGACTAGGAAAAATAAAATAAGGTTCGTTGTTTTTTCCAACTGGCTTTGGATAACCTTAACCATTCAACACTTCCCTGGCAATGATTTTTTAAAGAATTATATATTGTGTAATGTATTTGCAGCAGTCTATAAAGTGTAGAGCCAAATTTCTAAAATGCATAGCTGCTCCATTTTATATTAAAGGCAGAAATAACCTCTTACATATTGCTCAGAACAAGCAATACGAGGCACTCAAGGAAGAAAGTTATAAATATCAGAGGTCTGCAAGCAATAATTCAATGAAAAAAATAACAGTCAAACAAGGAATAGCACAGTTGCTTAAAAGCAGAATTGCCTTATTTTGTGCAGTCTTTATATTATCAGTACGTTTCCAATTTCCAGTATCACACTAAATTTGAAATCTAATTTTCCAGCAAGTCACAACTCTGTTTGAAAACAAATCAAATCTTATGGCTGAACAACTTGGTAAAATCCTCGGGCATGCAGAATGCAAAGCAAAATTCCACATAAATCACATTTATTTCAGCCAAATAAAAACATTAAACATCACATAAACACAAACATCTGCATCCTGTGCAGCTTTGCATGGTTCTTCCATTTAACAGGATTTAAATTCAAACCCTGCTATTGAGGCATTTGCCTCTGAGCAAAGCAGTATTTGTTCAGATGTCCTGGGAAGTGCTCAGAGTTCAGACACTCACAGGTTTTACTCTCCTCTTCGTTAAGGCAGGCAGGCAGCAAGGGGTTAATGTGTTGCAGCTTCTGTGCCAAAATCACGTGGATCCTGGGCACTAGAGAGGCTGGGGGGCTGTGCACTCTCTGCTCCTCTGAGGTGTCCATGCACTCCATAGGATCCAGGGTTGAGCTGTCCCTGGGGAGAGGGCACAGAACAGCTGGACTTGGCCACATCCCACAGGAATTTCTCTCCCTCTGACCCAGAGCAGCTGGAACCAGGCCAAGAACAGAGGAACAAACATCTGCTCCCAGCTCCTGGTGACTCCTCCCACATTCAAACTACCTTCTTTAGGATCTTTATGAACACCATAAATACTGAATCACAATTACATAATGACATATTAACACCAAAAGCAGGCTTGACCCAAAATATCTGGATTCTATTCTTTTCAGAAAATAATCAAATCAAATTTTTCTCAAGAAAAGAAACCCAAGAAAAAAACCCATAAAACCAAACCCCACAAACAAAACCACATTTACTATTTGCTGCACCATTTAATAGACAGCAGCTTCAAGCAAAATATTACACACTGTTCTGTCCAGCCTCTACTGAATGAAATCTAAACAGCAGCTTTAAAAAAAAAAAAAAAAGTCATTTTATTACATTTGCCTCCACAGGCACATGTGGGATTATCACATCCCACCAAGTCTTGGAGCCTGACAAGATCTACAGTCACAGCACAGCTCTATCACTGGCTGAGTAAAAGAACTGTGAATAAATAAATCCTAAGGTACCTCTGCTGGAACCAGGGGGTATTACCTCTTAAGAGTTCAGATACACAAACTTTGCTCTACCTGAAGATGTCTTACAAAATTTCTTCCAGGTGGTTTTCATATTTCGTTTTTAGCAAGTAAAATCTCTAAAGTGACTCTATCAGATGACAGTAAAGTTTAGCACAAATTTCATCTTCTTGTACTGGTTTTAAAAGATGTCAGGCTTAATAACTTCAAAGCCACTTCAGCAGTTCGCCCACACACTATCCACTCCTTCCATGAAAAGAGATTTCTTTTGTTTGCATTCAAAATGTTGCTAAATGCCACCATGTTGTCTTCCAGTTATAGAATGACACAGGAAAAAAAACCACAGGCACCTGTGACAGAGCAACTGAGCTGCCAGTCTGGGATTAGCTGTCACATAGATGATAACAAAAAGCAGCTGACCAGGCTGAGTTAATTTTTAAGAAGTTGGCACTATAAAGGATTCACATTGCACTCTGGATATTGTACCTGCCAGACAGATATACAAACTCACCAACAGAAATGATTCAGAGTGCAATGGTTCAAGACATCAGCAGTATTTATGTTAGATTTTGGTCAGGAGTTTTATTTTTAAAATTGACTTTTTGCATCCTAAATTATTTTGTGTTTTGTCAGGCAGGGAATTGCAGAATGGCAGGTGAAATGGGAAGTTTCCATCAGTGGATTAAGAGGATGAGATAATGAAAAGTCAACCCATTTTTTTACTCATTTTTGTCACTATCACTCTACATGCAGACAGGCAAACTGCTTTTTTAATATTCTTCAGAAATGTTTATATTTCTGGTAACAACTTTCAAGGACTTAGAAATTACTTCAAAAGGACAT
Source organism: Anthoscopus minutus (assembly GCA_013399455.1). Taxonomy (NCBI): domain Eukaryota; kingdom Metazoa; phylum Chordata; class Aves; order Passeriformes; family Paridae; genus Anthoscopus; species Anthoscopus minutus. Next base: position 506,321 of record VWYI01033420.1, read on the forward strand.
TTTTATACTTTTAAAGCTTCCTTGAAAGCTTTGTTCACTATTCACTCATTCACTGAAAGTTTAGTAGACATGGAAAGTACAAAACATTTGCTACAGAAGCATTTTCTGCTTTACAGAATGTAAAACAACCTAAAAAAAGATGCACTGGGTATCCAAGGATATGGATGTACCAGAGCACATTGGACTTCAGTTTCCAGGATGCTGGATGTAACACTTTCCTCATCAAGCTATTTTTAAGCAACAAAATTCACTTCTTAAGCACAATTATGATGTATTTACATATTTCCTGTCTGCTCACTGCAGTAAAAATCTGCATTTCAGGGGAGCCTTACCTCTCTTCACTGTTCACTATGCTCAGCACTGGGTCCACAGACAGAACACCAAACACCTCCAGCACATCATTGACTTTGAAGCTCTCCCAGTTCTCATAGACCTACTCCAAACAGAAAATCAAATGCAGAGGCAGATGGGTCAGATGCAGGACAGCAGAAAAACACAGACAAAGGAAACTCAAGAAACTGTGGACTGAGAACAGCCTGAGTGAAGAGGTCTCCCCTTGCCCTTGTGTCAGTAAGCTTACACTGGAAAAGGGAATTTAATTTCTCTGATTCCATGCTTTTTCTATTTGCATTCTTGGCCACATAAGTGTAAACAATTGTATTCTACTCTGATTCATCAAGATTTCCTGAGTAAGAGAGAAGTTAATACAGCAACAGCAGAGAAATTTTGTGTTAGTTTCATAGCAATATAGCATAGCAGTGAATTAAGGACTATTTCAAATTCAATACACAAATGTGTGGTTTATTGGTTTTTCAGCTTGGTTTCTCACAGCTTCTTTTAAATTAGAGGAGATATCCTAAAGGAAAAATACCAGGGCTTAATACCAGCTGCACCCTCAAGCATCTAATACTGGAATCTTTTTTTTTAAACAAAGTGGGGTGAGAAGGTGAAGGATTCCCCCAATTCAAATGCAGCACTCAAGAAGAGAAACAACTGTGTTAGTGAAGAGAAAGAACGTAATTATCTCTAGGAAAAAAATTCTGGATATGAGACACAACTTCTGTGCCTACAAACCACTGCAAGGCTGATTCTGTCTGCCTCACTGAGAGCACAGCCCTGCTCATCACTTCTCTCACCTTTACCAGACACGCTGGTCCCTTCTCTCCTGGCAAGGGAAAATTTAGGTCAAGTGGAGGGGAGCAGTTGGGAGAAATGACATGATGGCCTGCAGAAGCTTCTGTTTCTAATCTCTTTGGCTCCACACATCCATGGATATCACCTCCACTGCCTGAAAAACACAGGATTTGCAGGCTTTTTAAACAGAAATGCAAAACCGAACAACTTTCTTTGGTGAGCAAAACAGAATGAAACTGATTTAACAAGACATCTGAGACAAGAATATTTAATAATGCAATATACTTGACAGAATATACTCTTAATACGAGAAGTCTCACAAGTGCCTACTTTATGTAATCAAGTTAAGTATGAGAGAGAGTACTGGAAAAGATCTGTGTGTCTTGGAAACCCAAACATGGCCAGAAATATGATTTTCAAAATACAGTGTTTAAACTAGGGGGATGATTTTTTTTCTACAGCCCTATGGCTGCAAAGGTAATATTTTTCTGCAATTCATGCTTAAAAACACAAGTCGCAATATGCATAAAACCAGCTGACATTAAAAAAATCTCTGTAGATTGTTAGCAAGTCATACAACACACATATAACATTGAAAGTTTTCCCATACCCCTTCAAACCAAACCACTGACTTCAACAGAGCCTCCAAATAATAGAGGCTGCAACAACATTAATAATTAAACCAGCTGCAAATATTTCATCTTTTAGCAATGAATTTTTGACAAATCCTAGAAAGATATCAGAACAACTGCTCATCAACAGCAACTCTTACCCACGTGCTGCTCCTTCTGTTTGGAGGGATGCAGGTCCATGTCCTCATCCTCCTCATAGCTCCTCTTGTGGCGACTGGGGGTGTAGGAGGTTGAGGGGCTCACTCGGGCTTGGCTGGCACTGATGTAGGCGTGGGGTTGAGGGTTAAGGAAGCCCCAGACTGAGCAGGGAAAACTCAGCCACACTAAGGTTTAGTTGTTTTTGTTTTGTTTTTGTTTTTTTTTTAACAAAATACTAATTTTAACGTGCCCAGCTAAACGTGTTTTATAGGAGACTCACTGTGTTACAGTACCCTGCTGGAGAAAATGCCAATGGATTAACTGAAGTTTCTCTTTTCCTAAGTATTTGCAAATTTAACAGAATTTTTCAAGACTCTCCCAAGCAAAAATGTCTCCTAAATCAAAAGTAATGCTCCTAAATTAATTTGCATCCTCTTTGTGCATATTATCACCATTAACTTTTTTTCCTCTTTCTATACCTACCATCTCTCCAGATTCACTACAAAAAAAACAAACAACAAAAAATTCAATACGCTTATCTCCTTAAATCTAATTAATTAGTTGATGATCACTGATTGTATAACAAAACACTGGCTCAGTCAAAAAAAGATATTTCTTTCACCCATGCTGATTCACCAGGCACTGGAACACAGTAGAAAGTCTGTCTCTCCGAGGTAACAGTTTGTGAGGAGTTCACATCAATTTCCTGCTGAGGCTGGAATCCCAAGAGAAATTTTGTTAAAAATCTGATTACAGTTTATTTTCTTTTTTTTAAACTAACACCACAGATTCTGTTACTCAGCCAGAAGTTAAAATTAACATGCAAGACTACATAACTCAGGAAAAGGTGAATATATGTTTTGATTCAAATTGCACTGCACTACCAAAAGTAACTGTTTTCCACAGCAGACTGTTTCAAGGTCACGGGCACTCCCACCTCCACTCAACCAAAACAAATTTTAAATACAACAGAAACAGCTGGAAGCCTGCTGAAGTTAGAATGCCAGGGAGCAGCTATGAATACTCTGCTTTCCAAACCAAAGATTAATTTTGCATTTAGAGCAGTATCTTCAGGAATCCATTGCCAAGTACCAAAGAAGCTCTATCACACTGATAAAACTGCATCTTTGCATCCAAGAATTCTTTTCTAAGTTCATATAATTTATATAACTTACCCCACATTCTGCCACATCTCTGTATTTACCAAAATGCAAAACCTGTCAAGAGGAAAAAGCAATGCAATCATTCTGTTTCTGAGAGCATCCTGAACATGAATCACACCAAAATCACTGCAGTCCAAAGCCCCTCACAAACATCCTGCCAAAGCTTTCATCATTCTAGCATTTTCTATTCCTTAACAGAAATGTAAGAGGTTATGTTTTACTGATGCCACTGGACCTGATCACAGTTACTACCAGTGTCCAGATAGGTTTAACTCACAAACCAGAGAAATACAAGGACCAGAATGAGTAAAATGACAAACATTTGCCAAAACAGTAAATCAGTATTTCACTTACACGTGCGTTTGTGTTTGGGTCAACTGTTTCATACACTCCCATGTAAAACTCAGGATCAAACATATCTTGAACCATGCAGCGAAATTTCACTAAGCTGTTGGGTTTTAGGTAATGTACAGGAACATCATTCAGTGATGGAACCTGTGAAAAAAGGGATTGTTCTGTACAACTGGTACATATTGAGCAGTGCCCTGAAGTGAACCAAAACCAGCACAAGAACTTAATTCTTTGACCATCTAGTATATCCTCCTCCTCCTCAAACCCCTACATATATATATACAGCACTCTTATTATTTTCTGAGTGCATCTCCCACCCTAATTTAAGCAATAACAAAGTGTATCTACCCCAACACCTTTCTGCAATGGCTGTTACAGATAATTGTTAGAATTATCAGGCACTTAATAGTTCCCAAATTCTTCCAGTCCCAATACTGGACTATGAAAAAAGTGGTTATAGGTCACTAGAACTGTATGAAAACTGTACAACATTTGAAACCAACTTTTATATTTAGAATTATTGCAGCTGCAGGATTAAATAGAATTTATCACTTATCTTATTTCTACTTAACAGCACTTCCACCATGCGCCCAGCACTGCTAGAGCAAGTGGCATACACAATTTCTTATAACAAAAGGTCCTGGAAATGTTAATTTCCAAATCCACATCAGGGAAGTCTTTCTCACACAGTTTTACATGACAATGGGAAAACGGAATGAAAAAAAAAATCAATTCCTAAGCACGTGGTAGAACTTCAAAGAATGAGACTTGAGATGGAATAGTTTTCTAAATTTGAAGATAAAATCTTTGTTGAAAAAGTCCTCATCCAACATTAAAATGCAACAAAAAGTGTAAGTGGTCTTATAGGAAGTGGTATTTTAACAAAATTATATCCCACTCATGTTTTTCTTGAGTAAGAAAATATTATTTCAATTCTTTCTGATGTTCGAAATTTTACTCAATTTTGCCATTTATGCTTTGATTTAAGCTACCATTTAATACTAAGTACAGAATACTTCCACTGACAGAGAAAGAAAAATATTTTTCACCTGTTTTTAGTCATAAATAGAACAGATTTGATATGAAAGTTTATAATCCCCTTATCAGTCTCATTATGCCATTTTTGCTGCAGCCTTTTAGGAAAGTACCAGCTTTTGAACTCCACTGTGCACATCTTATTTTTAAAAACTAAAGAACAGCTTCCTGGCTAAACTGCACAAACCAGGCCTGACCCAGCCCAATAAAGCATAGTTTTAGTAGGAAAAGCATTTTTTCCTTAAAACTTGAAGGTCCAGGAACTATTTATTCAACCCACATAAGTGTGCAGTACCGTGATAAAAGCTCCTGAGAGGAGAGGCTTATAACGAGCAGCTGAGAAGCTCGTGGTGCACACTGAGGACCCACACTTCCCCAAAAATGATAATATTTGTCATCTCCTGCCATCTACTGACTGTGCTGCAGAGTGGCAGCACCCTGCAGCGATGGCCTGGGGGAAGGAGGGTGCTGAAGGCAGGGGATGCATGGGCTGGGATTTCACACCCTGGCTTTAAACTCAGGTTAAAGCAGCCGAGGCATAAATTCCAAATACCAAAGCCTGAAACTCAGCTGCACACTTATCATGAAAATGAAGGACTTATCAAAAGCCAGCCGCTGCAATAAAATGTAAAAAAAACAATGGAGCTTAAGAAAAAGCGTAACTCGAAAAGAATAAAACACTCTTACCCAGTTAGTAGCATTATTTTCTTTTAATTTCTCCTTGAAGTATTCGGTTACCTTCTTTTCCCAATCAGAGTTAGGAACATTTTGGGCTACAAAAACCAATATATTTACGTATCTATTAGCACCACATAGGAGACTTTTATCCAGCATTCTCTCAGCATATCAAACAAACTCAACTTTCACTTCTATCTTAGGGAAGTAAGTGCATCTTAGACTCATTTATTCCCCTTCCCATTCACTGACTTCCCATTTCAAACCCTTTCAGGCCAACCAAGAAGCACAGAGCCATTCTTGGAAGCGAGGGAAAGCTCCACAACACCCTAGTGGGAAAGGGCAGGAGCAGAAGCTCGGCTTTCCGCGCTGCGTCGGCTGCGGAAATTTTAAATTCTGTATTCTTTTAGTTAAGATCAAGCCCAGCACGGAAAGAGCCGCGGCTGATACCACGGGTAACATCAGCACCGCGTGCAGACAGCGCGCCTTGTTGCCGGAACGCAGAGATACGTGAGATATACGAAACACGCGCTGTACACACGATATATAAGATATAGAAGATATAAACCAGATACACGAGACACAGAGCCGGCCTCGCCGCTCCCCAGCCACCACCCCGCCAGGGAAAGCGCCGTCCGGTTCCGGGCGCCCTCGGGGCGCTCCCGCTGCCGCCCAGGGGCCACGGGCCCCGCCTCACCGAAGATGCCCTGCACGATGCTCAGGGGGCTGTTCAGCCAGTCGCCCACGCACGGCATGGCGGGGTCGCGCCTCGCCGCGGGGCTGCCGGCACTCTGTGGCCGCCGAGTCCCGCTCGCCAGCCCAGCGCGGGGCCCGCCGCCGCTTCCTCCTCCTCCTCCTCTTCCTGCGGGAATGGCGGCCGGGTCCGCCTCCCGCCCCTCACGGCTGCGCGCGGCCGCCGCCGCCATCTTGAGTGAGGGCGGAAGGGGCCGGGGCAGGGACGTGGCCGGGGCGCGGCTATGGCGGCGGCGAAGCCCGGGGGAGGCACGGGCACCAACCTGCTCTTCTCGTCCTCCGCCACCGAGTTCAGCTTCAACGTGCCCTTCATCCCCGTCAGCCAAGCGCCGGCCGCGCCGCCCGGCCCCGCGCTGCTGCCCGCCGGTATGGAGGGAGTGAGACAGGGAGGGAGGGCAGCCGGGAGCGCTGGACATGTGCGGGGTCCCGCCGGGTCCCGCCGCTGCCGCCGCCGGGAAGGGGCAGTGGGGCCGGGGCAGCCCCCAGAGCCGAGGCGGGGCTCCAGGGGCAGCTGCGGGCCCGGGGGGCCCGGTACGTGTGGGCTCGACCCAGCGCTGGGGCTCCCCGAGCCGGGTGTCCCTGGTGGTGCCTCAGGAGAGACGCTGCTTGGGATTACGTTTTTCGCTTCCTAATTTTTTTCTGCTAAGGAATTTCTCTACTTAAAAATTATTCTAGTAAATTTCTTCTGCTTCCCCCTCCCTAATACTTGTGTGTGTGATTTTTAGCGCTGAGGATGGGCGCTGATCATCGCGCTTCCAGCTCACCGACGCGTCAGTTCTTCCATTCAGTGTGTACTTCATGTTCTCTCGGTTTTTTAAGCTCCTCTCTCGTGTTATATTCTGTTTTTCCGGTTTGAAAATAGCGCGTTAAGCAACTACCTTAAATATCCTTGCTAATTTAATCCTGTTTCTAATATCCTTTTCTCCTGAAGCATTAATGGTGTTCCCAACACATGCGCGTATAACTTAAAATCTGATGCTCAGGCAGTGTCAGATAAAGGCATGGATTTTTCTGGGAATGTGTTCAGTCAGAGATTAAAGCTCGAAATATTAGAAATGCATGTAGAAACCAGGTATTTCGAATTTTACTGTGTTGTACGTGTTGAGATTGAACTAGAGACCTGTGAAGGTCCCTTTTAACCCAAACTATTCCATGCTGAGTCTTCAAGGCTTCATTTCAACACTGTTGTACCTTAGCTATCTTAGCTAAAATAAGTATTAATATAGCTGGAAATCAGTGCAGTACTTCTGTAGATTTAATAAAATATTTGTTGAGTATGGCTTTTGAATAGTTTTTTAGATCAACTACTTCTGAATAGTTTTTTAGATCATTTTTGGGTAGGAGGGATAAAAGCATTAAAATGTTACTCCTACTTACTTGAGGTATTTAGGTAGTTGATATATTTACTGATTCCATTGTGCAATCTTTTATAGTTTTTCTTCATGCAAATATGCATTAATTTTTCATTAAGAAAATAAAGTAATTTTTAAGTGATCTGGATAGTAGCTTTACACAAATGATTGTCCTGGCAATTTCCTGAATATTTTGAAGCCAGCTGGGGATAAAATCTGATGGGATTTGATTAATATGGTGAATCTTATGCACTCCATGTTATGTGCAATTGGATTGAGTGAGGATTCAGGGTTTTTGCACCTGGAGTGAATTTCAGTGTCAGAGGTTGTGCCACATTCTGTGTCAGTCCTATGTCCTGTTAAATGTTGTTTCCACAGTCAAGTGTACTCACCACCTGTCCAGCCAGGTGTTGTTGGGATCTTGCTGAGTAGAATATTTTGTATTTGGAATCATGATTTTAAGTTGTGTAAAAAGTAATAAGAATCAATCCAGGGATTTGTTTGATGGCTGACAGCCAGCATTAGAGAGCTGATATTTGTTTTTCTGTCTCCAAGAGTGAGTAGTTAGTGGTTTGAGCTATGCAGTTTGACAATAAGATGCATTTTCTGGCTCAGGTGTGGGTGATGTAGCCAATATATTTGCTGTAGGATGGGAGGAGTGTTCCCAGTGAGGATGTGGACTTGTTACTTGTAGTTGGCTGATGACAGTCTGTAGGGAGGGATGTACAGGAGGTTGACACAGTCACAGGTGAAGAAAGACTGTTCTGTACATGGGGAGAGCACACGTCAAAGCTGTACACTCACTTTTTTACGTTTGTATGATGTGCTTGTTTTCACAACATAGTTCTTGCAAAATTAGAAAAAGTGAGGATTAACATTTTGTGTTGGAAAACTCCATGTGTGTACACACGTATACCTATAGTTTGGGGTTTTTTTGGCAGAACTTTTGTCAACCTCATTTTGCAAGGAAAGCTGCACTCAGGCTAAATCTCCAAAATCTGTTTGAAACTGGAGAACAGTAGGTGTTTTGTGAACAGTATTTTGCTAAAGGCCCTGAGAACTCTTGAGCACACTGCTGCATGTTTGTGGTGGCCTGACATGGTGAGGTGAAAAGCCTGCTCTGCTGCCAAGCCTTTGGGAAAGCTGGGAGATGACAGTGTCATTGGCAGTGTGCTTTTCTCTGTCCCACACTGTTTATGAGATGTGAAAGGAAGGTGGATTTTATTGTTTAGAAGCTGAGACCTTTTATTTAGTATAAATGGCTACTGCTTGCAGCTGGGAGGTGATCCCCAGGCCTGACTTCAGAGTGGTCATTGGGTCTAGGTGGTTTCAGCATTCTCCACACCGTAGCTCACACAGAGATTTTGGCTTGGTTCCTCAAAGTGGGATCAAGGGCTGTAAGTGAAAGCATTAGGGATTGATAAACCCAGGTGATGTCTCAAACTGACACCGTCTGCACAGACTAAATAAAATACAGTTAAAATAGTTCTTTTTGATTGTGTCTTTTATGATTAATTAATTAGAACAGCAGCTTCCTAGGGAGACTTCTCTGTGGATTCCCCTCTAGTCCCTTGATGCTCCCTATTACAGTTGTGTTGGCTGTGGATAAAGGCATTTGTTGTTGGCTGCTTGCAGCTGCAGAGACTCTTGGTCTCTCTGTCTGGGGACTGAGCAGCAGAGATGCTCTGTGGTGTCTTCCCCACAGCCTGGGATCATTTGATTGCCAGGAAGGTGAAACACTGATGGTTTCTGCAGGTGGCACTGACTCCTTGCTGCTCCCTCAGCAGGCAGGCACTGCTGCTCAGGCCATCACAGCCTTTGGTGAGCTTACTGTGAGACCTGTAATAGTGAAAAACTTTTTTTCCCACTTGTTCCTAGACCACTTGTAGAGAATGATATGCAAAGTAAAAAACTGTGGTTGATCAAGACCTCTTTTATTTATTTTCTCCGTGCAAAGGGGCATTTATGTCCTTGCATCTTTTAAAATCCTCTCCTGCAATTATGCAGAATGGGGACTGATTTTTCTGTATCAGAGATGTGGAGAACAGTTTTTAGGGAGAACAGGAGCGAGTCCTGTTCATTAAGTGGCTTGGGCTCATGAGTTATGGCCACCTTGCAAGTCAGATGAGAAACCTTGAGAGGGCTCTGCTAAAGGAGCAGGCAAGAATGCATGGTTTAACCTGTAAGTTTGGCCTATTTAGGAATGTTTTAAAGCTATGCTTTGTAGCTGTTTTCATGGTGAAAGGATATGAACCAAGGTTGTTCTTGCATTTGAGGGATAAGTGCAGCTGGGAGGGATTTCAGTGCCTGCCAAATTGCCCTGGAAAGGTCCTGACTTCAGTTGTATTTTGATTTCTTATTTAATATTAGTTGCTTTTTCTGAGCACACTGAATGGCTTTCATGGTCCATTTTAAGTGTTCTTGAAGACTTGGTATCTTTTGTTTCACTTTGTGATGTGCTGAATCAGGGATGTGTAAGCTTTATGGGAGCAAACCGTTTTGGCCATAGCTGATGGTGTTACAGAACATTTTGACTCCATACAGTAATTTGAAGCTCTCACAAGATTCTTTTGTTTTTACAGATGATTCTACAGATGTTGGGGAAGAGGACAGCTTCTTGGGTCAGACATCAGCCAGCCCCAACCCACCACAGACTTTCAGCTACTTCTCCCAAGTTCCCAGCAGCAGTGATCCCTTTGGGAGCATTGGGCAGCCACCCTTAACAACTGCTTCAACACCTGTGGGAGCACCAGCCTTCTCCAGACCTCCCACTTCACTTCCACTCGTGTCTGGCTCACAGGATGGGCAAAATGCCTTTCCACCACATATTCCCAAATCCCAGTCTTACAGTGCACCACCCACCTCCCAGGTGGGAATGGCTCCATACCAGCCCCCTCAGCAGAGCTGTCCCCCACCTGCCAGCACTGCCCTGCCCACGGGGACCCCGCAGCAGCAGGGCTACAACCCCTACAGGCACACCACCCTGAGCAGCAGGGCCAACCCCTACCTCACCCCACCCCAGCTGCAGCAGAGCCACCCCCCTGCCACAGCGTCCCCTGTGCCACCTGTGCAGATGTACCAGACACCCCCGGGGCCACTGACACAGGTAAGTGACTCCTTCCAGCTACCACAGCAAAACAAGTCACTTTCCTCTTTCAACTCTGTATTTTATCCTGTGAAGATTTTTCTTCTCTGCAAAACTCCAGAAGAAGTCTTGAGCTGTTTATTACAGCAAAGGCTTTTCACTAGAAGTAGCTTGGAACTGTTGTTGCAGGAGAATTTGATCTTTGAAGTGAATGTACCCTGAGGCTGTAGTTCTGTGAGCCTCGGGGCATCAGAAACAAAGCCAGGTTGTGAAGTTCTGTTGCTCTTTTCTGTGGGTTTCTGAGTTTGCTGAGTTTCAGCTGTGTTGCTGCAATTTGTGCCTGAGCTTTAAATCAGGTCATTCAGCCATTTCAAAAATATGGGCTAAAATCCCTTTTCAAGCTGGTTTTGCTGGTGAAGCCAGAACTTTTTGAAGCTAAGTCATATAAAATTGTCAGCAAACACTTTGAAACACATTGGTTGAGGATTTTGTGTGATATAAAGCAGTAGTCTTCATTCTTTTTTACCTGCACAAAAGCATTATTGAAGTAATGCAAATGGGTTAATAAAACCTGGTGCATTTGCCTTGAAAACAGCAAAAACTGTTTTTATTTTTGGCTGAGCTATTGCTATATTTCTGTTATCATGGATAAAGAATGTGAAGTTTATATAATGACAAAACATAGCAAAGGCAGTAGAACCTAAACAGTCTGGAGTTTTAGATTATATAATTTTCTGTTTGTTGGATTTTACATATTGTACAAGATTTTAATGCCCTTTTTTTTCCCTTTAAATGTATCATCAACCAAGGCATCTGCTACTGCTGACATCAGTTGCTTTTAGTTGTACTGACTGGGATTTTTGTACAATTTGTATGAAATCAGCTCTATGTGGGCTGTAGACCCTTTCAAGATCAGTTACTTTTCTTGTGCCACTGATGCTACATTTGAGTTTGAAATCTGCCTGTTCTGGTCACTTTGCAGGAAGGAGCTATTGCTGAAGTGGCCACTTGTTAAAATTGGTAGTCTTTATGCAAAAGCATAATTATGTGCAAATGAACAAATGAAACAAAGAATGCGTTTTTATTTTCATGTCAAATTTTGTGGCTGTAAGAAACAAGTTCAGCTCAAGTTTTGAAAATTTAAGAGAATATATGAAATCTCACCAATTCTAGGTAATCATGATGCTAAACCATGGTAGTTTTTAACGGTGCTTGTAGTGATGAAATTCACATTCTTTGTCAGTTTGAGAAGGTGTAAGTTCTCCAACACATGATAAAGTGGGCAAGGTTTTTAGAATGGAAGGTACTGTTCTTGGGGAGGAAAACGTGTTAGAAGTAAAGGTTCAAAGTATTCCCTGTAACAAAGTATAGAAGAATCCTGTAAAAACCCTGAGACTGAGGTGCTGAGTCCATCTCTTTTCAGTTTCCACAGTCCCAGTCCCAGCTCCAGCCTGCCAGGCCTGCAGGGCCCCTGGTCCCAGCCCCTCCTGTGCTGCTGCAGAACCAATACGAGCCAGTTCAGCCCCACTGGTTCTACTGTAAGGAGGTGGAGGACAAGCAAATATGGATGCCATTCAGCATTCTGGATTCTGCAAAACTAGAGGAGGTCTATAATTCTGGTAAGTCCTGTCTTACCCAGAGGTGAGCAGAAGGACTAAAGGAAAATACTGGGGTAAGGCCACTCATGTGTGTGGCAGTAAGGTTTTGAAGATATCTTTTGTGCCACTTAATTTGTTTCACTGACATCATCACTGATTGAGAAGTACCATCCCAAATAGGTATCAGTAATAAGTAAGATTTTGAAGATGTCTTTTGTGCCACTTCATTTATTTCACTTACATCAGTGCTGCTTGATGCTGCTTGATGTCAGTGTTGAGATGTACCATCCCAAACAGGTACCAGATTTTCATATAAAACTCCTCATTATTTGTGTCTCGGGCCACCTTTTTGTTAAACTGCCAGTTCTGGAATAAGTATTTGTATTTTGGAATTTTTCCAAGCTTTTAGTTCTGTACAGAGTATAGAAACATTCTAGATGCATCCCAGTGTTGCAGAGCTTCTTTGCTGTGGTGTGACTGACAGTCCTAATGGCCTAACATTGATCACAGCAGTGGCAGGGGCTGGGCTAAGAGGGCACAGCTGGGTTAGTGTGGTAACCACGAGTGGCTGTGTGTCCCAGTCCAGCCTGACCCTGAGCACAGAGCTGGGTTAGTGTGGTAACCACGAGTGGCTGTGTGTCCCAGTCCAGCCTGACCCTGAGCACAGAGCTGGGTTAGTGTGGTAACCACGAGTGGCTGTGTGTCCCAGTCCAGCCTGACCCTGAGCACAGAGCTGGGTTAGTGTGGTAACCACGCTGTGCTGTGTGTCCCAGTCCAGCCTGACCCTGAGCACAGAGCTGGGTTAGTGTGGTAACCACGAGTGGCTGTGTGTCCCAGTCCAGCCTGACCCTGAGCACAGAGCTGGGTTAGTGTGGTAACCACGCTGTGCTGTGTGTCCCAGTCCAGCCTGACCCTGAGAGCGTGGTGCTGAGCACGGACGGCGGCCGCTACGACGTTTTCCTGTACGAGCGTGCGAGGAAAGCCGTGTACTGGGACGAGGAGCCCTCGGAAGTGAGGCGCTGCCTGTGGTTCTACAAGGGAGACAAGGACAGTCGCTTCATCCCTTACACTGAGGACTTCAGTGACAAACTGGAGGTTAGTTAAGTCACAGAGATCTTGTTAGTTCATTGTATTCATCACCTTAGAAACTGTTTTTTCTGTTTCATGAAGATGATTTTCAGAATGCGCTTTCTGGAACATAAGCAAATACTGGAAAGAAGAGTGTCTGGAAGGCTGCATTGCTTCTGCATCAGTCCTGCACTGCTGTGACCTGCGCTGCTTGTGTAGCTCTATATGTGACATTTTTATATAAAGAAATTATGTAAATTTTAACTGTAGCATTACATGAGGCCACAAAATACTGAGAAGGTTGCCATGCTGATTTTGTGTAACTTGTTTACTGTTTCAGGCAGAATATAAAAGGGCTGTAACTACAAACCAATGGCATCGGCGACTTGAATTTCCAAGTGGGGAGACAATTGTTATGCATAATCCCAAGGTAACAGATTTTGGCAATTGTGTCTTGAAGTATTCATTAAGGGGTAGCAAGCAAGTGGATGGAAGCATAAATTGAATGCAGTCTCTATCTTGCATGACATGTACCAGTTGGTTGTTTTGGGTGTGTGTGCAGTAAAGATGTTCAAGTTTACAGAGCATTGAACTTGTGCTTGCTTCAGTGTGCTGTCATGTGGTTAAAAGACAATGCTGTCTGAAACTTAAAGAGAATAAAGGTTTGCATAGTAGATATTTTGGCTAAGCATAACTGGCAACAAATGGTAAGCAATTTGAATTAGTTTAACCTCAGTCTGTACCAAATGAAAGAGAATTTAAGTGAAGAGCTTTCATGTGAAGAAGAGCATTAATGTAACTATAAGGTAAATAGTTTCTTTAAGGCCTGAGAAGGTTTCTCCTTGTTTTCAGGCCATAAGAAAGCATAGCAAGACAAGCTTTAAGAGTTATCTGTGAATGGGCTTATGTGATTAAAACGTGGACTTCAGTCTTACTGATCAATGCTGTTAACTGTTCACTTACCACAGATGCAGTAATTAATACACAGAACTATCCAAGGGCCAGAAAGGGTCATGGTTACTACTTCAAGTGTTTAATAATCCTGGTCAGGGAATTCTGTCCAGTAAAATTCTACAGAAGGAGCATTTTAACCACTTGGTGCCATCCATATGAGTTGAGACTATAGGTCCTATAAACAACTGTACTACTAAATTCCTCGCTTTTTAGGGTTTCTGGACTGCTTTAGATGCTCTTCCCTGAAAAGCACTACACTTTTTTTTTCCATTTTCTCCTTGTGATAGAGTTATTGTAAATCAGGTGGCATTCAGTTTTCCTCACATTAGCAGTAATCTGCTAAGGAAGAGTGGATACTGGAGACTAGGAAGGAGGAGCTTGAATAATGCTTGGCTGATGAGTTAAAATGGTTCAGAACCACTGAGCAGGTTTCACCTAGTGGTTACTTTGAGTCATCTGTTTGCTTTTCACACTAATGAGGATTCTGTGAAAGAAAACATTTAATTTTCAGATATGAGGTAAAGCAATCAAAAAATATGTCCAGCCCTGTGGTGCTTTCAGACTCACATATGAGTCAGGAGGGTTTTCTGTGGTTGGAATTGGACACTGTATGTGTTGCAGGTCATAGTTCAGTTCCAGCCTTCTGCCACACCAGATGAATGGGGCACCACTCAAGATGGGCAGGCAAGGCCAAGGGTAGTGAAACGTGGAATTGATGATGACCATGATGAAATTCCTGATGGTAGGTAATGAAATTCCTGGTGTACTTGGGTCTGCACTGGGAGCAGTCAGTTTGGATCTGTGCAGAAACTGGACAGTAGGGGGTAGAGTGGCTGTGTGCTTGAAGTCTAAAGTTATTCCTTCATCTCAGCTTCTGGATGAGGTTATCTGGTTTTGGGATGTTTTAATCAAAGGAGTCCTGTGGGCTCTGTTGTGTCCTGAGCCATATTTTGTAACAGGCTTTATAAAACAAGTGTATATTACACTTGATAGACTCTAAACTTCACTCTTGCTGTACATGTTGGTACTCTGAATGTTTTCCATTTTTTGTCCTACAGGAGAAATGTCCCAAATTGACCATCTGGTATTTATGGTTCATGGCATAGGTCCTGTATGTGACTTGAGGTTTAGAAGCATTGTTGAATGTGGTAAGTTTGGGCTTGTGTAATGATCAGTTGTATTCTTGCTGTTTAAATGTCTCTCTCTCTAGCTTATAGTCAGATAAGCACATCTTTATAATTTTTTTTTAAGAAGAAAAGTCTCTAATGTTAAGAAGTTTAATTTTTCATGATTATATTCCAAAGACAGATCTGTATTCTATCAAACTTGAAGCTTTAGCTGTTATTACTAGTACTCAATATCACACTTGCAGGGTGACTTGGGTTTTGGGATGTGGTGAGGGTTTTTTTGGTTGATTGATTTTTTTTTTCTTTTTTTTTAATGATGTGAGTGGATATGCTTACGGTGTGTGGTGTGGTTCTGTGTTTTTTTTTTTTAAATACATTTTGGTACAACTGAGTAAGTTAAGAAAGCCCTATCTGGTTATGAAAAGGCAATTATTGTGAGATAAATAGAAGCTTGCTAGAAAATCCACTCATAACAAAAATCTGTACTTTCTTATTGTTAAAATAGTAATGCTTGAGAAGATTTTTCCACTTTTGAGTTTCCATCATTTGTATTCTGATTATCTGTGAAATTAAGAGGAAGGAGGGACTGTTTATGTGTTACTTGAGTACTGCAGCTATCAGATTTTCATTATTCTTCTTCTTCACAGTTGATGATTTTAGGGCTGTTTCTCTGAAGTTGTTGCAGACTCACTTTAAGAAATGTTTGGAGGAACGCAAAGTGAGCAGGGTGGAATTCCTTCCAGTTCATTGGCACAGTTCTCTGCATGGAGATGCAACAGGTGTAGACAGGTGAGTGCATTGTTTAATGTAGAAAACATCTTAAAAGCTGCTTTTTAATGGGTTATGGAAAGTGGAGAAGGAGCAGTTCATATGCTCTGCGAGGGTACATGAGTAAATGTATGACTGGATTAGAGAATAGCAGATTTATTTAAAATTAACATTTTGATGAGGAGTATCAGGAAAGCTGGAAAGGCATGAGGAATATTTCTCTGGTTTATATTCATGCACACAACTTTCCGGGTGGATTGCATGACAGTGGCCAATGCATGATACTTGATGAGCGAGTCTGTAGAGATTATGATCACCAGGATGAGGTGGTGAGCCTGGAGATGTTTTGTCCAGTACCAGGTGTGCACAACTGAGAGTGGAGAGTTTCCTATTTACTTTCCTGCAGTCTGATTGAGTTTGACCTTAGGAGTTATTTCTGAGGAAGGTGTTGAGCCCTGTATCCAGTCCTAGAGGAGTGCCTGAATTATATTTAGGCACTTGAGCTAATGGGTTCTTTTTTTGAAGCAAAGTATTCTGTATTTGGGTAGGACTTTCAAAATACGTTTTAAAATCCTTTCCCTGTGCCTACTGCTTTGCTGTGACTTCACATTTCAAATTGTTCCCCTTGCTCAAAGCTGGGGAAGTAAAAATTCTGAGGGTGGCAGCCTGTGCCACTTAAAGGGATGCTGATGTTCTCCAGACTGTTGTAGCTCAGTCAAATCACACAGCTTTCCTCCAGCCTTGATGTTTTATTTGCATTTGAGCATTGCATGAGGAGAGATCCTTACTCTGTTAATCAAACCAGTCTCAAGTCTATAGCAATTGCAGTGCAGCTGTCTTAACTCCAGGCAGGCAGATGGTGATGCCAAGCTTTCTCTTCAAAAAGAGAGAATTACCATCCTATGATTCCAATTTTATATGCAAGTTCCTTTTTGTCTTCCACTTCAATCTGCTCACCACACTTGCCTGGTATGTTATGAGAGCAGTGTTGGAATAGAGAAGAGGTTGTTTCAGGCATCCCTTTAGCCTGGAGATTAAAAAAAGAGCTGTATCTTTCTCAGATATTACAATCAGCAGGTAGCATTAATGTGTGAATATGCAACAAGGCCAGAAGGCTGTATGGGTTTTTAAAATCTCTTTAGAGATTCTTTCTGTAGCATTTACGTTGCATTCATTTAAAAAGCTGGCAAAGTGTTTCTTTGAAGCCTTTCATGCTTTTAACGATTCTGTGTTACCAGGAACATAAAGAAGATCACTTTGCCAAGCATTGGTCGCCTGAGGCACTTCACCAACGAAACGCTGCTCGATATCCTGTTCTACAACAGCCCCACCTACTGCCAGACCATCGTGGATAAAGTGGGCATGGAAATGAACCGCCTGTACGCGCTCTTCATGAGCCGCAACCCCGACTTCAAAGGGGGAGTCTCTGTGGCTGGGCACAGCTTAGGTAGTTGCCTAAGGAATGCTGCTTTTATCCCAAATCAGTTCCTCCTTAAAGGAAAACGGCCCCTGTGTTAAGCATAAAACTCAAATTAGCTGTTAGGGCATGGCTGTCTTTCATAAAAGAGCTGACAAACTCGTCTCAACAGCTGAGTTTGTCAGGCTTTGAGAGAAAGTCAGTATTTCCCTTCATGAAAATTTAGTGTCTAATCTTTGTTTAAAAGTTAACAGGTTATCTGGTGTCTTGTTAGGTGGTGTATGTCTATATCTCAGAAACCCCACTTAGTAAAAGTACAATAATTTTTTAGAAGATAGAATGAGTGTTAGAGCAGTATACTGACATAATGGTTTGGACTGGTACTTTTCCTCTAGTTCATCAAGCAGTCTTGGGTGTTTAAGGAAAAATAGTTTAGTCATGGCAACTACATAAAGCATGAACAGGGAAGAAAAGGGGTTGCTTTTAGCTGAGAGTGATATATATGGATATTTTAATTCAGCCTTCTCTTTTGATCAGACTGTACTGGGACATTACTATTGCATATACATTTCCTTAAGATTTAGGGACAGGAAAACCTGATCTTTTTCCCAAATCAACTCTTAATTCCTGTTTGCAGGTTCCTTAATTCTGTTTGACATATTGTCTAACCAGAAGGACTTGGCTTCATCAGTAAATTCTGGACCATTCTCTGGTGTTAATGGGAGTGTGAAGGATGTGGCTGTTCATGATAAACAGGTAATTTGCATGCTGGTCTTTCAAGGCCAATGGAACTGATACTTTCAGTCATTTTTTTCTTAAAACTGAACCAAGTTTATGGGTTTTGATAGTACATTTAAACATGTAAATGGAAAGGTGCTCTTTTATAAATATTATCATTTCTCAGGACAAATTAATTAGATTTCTCTTAAGTTCCAAGTAGGCCAGTAATGAGATTTCATGGTGTACATCAGCTTTGACCCTTGTGAACATGTAACTTGATCTAACAGTATCTAAGTTATGGGGGAAATCTTTAAAAGGGAAATAATCTGAAATGGTGACCAGTTGTTTGAGGAATAAAAGGAAGCATTTTTGAGTGTTTTTCTCTCTCATAGTAATTTTTAAATATTTATTTTGCAGGTCTGTTTTAGTGGAAAATCTGTATCCTGCTTCACTAAAAATGGCTATATATTTACAGAGGTTGCTTGATAACGTTTTTAAGAGAAAGTAGTTAAACTTGGTTTTGCTTGCTGCTTACTGGTTTGCCACTGTTAGACAATGTGATTCTGTTTCTGTGCTGTTTTGTTGAGATGACTGAAGATACCAGTTCCTTGGGCTCCTCCATTGCTACTTCTGCTGATGACCTTTGTGAGCCTGAAGCAGAGGAAGATGTTCCTACTCTGCAGAAGACTCTGGAAGTGCTCAGTTTGTCAGAATATGCAAGCACCTTTGAAAAGGAGCGGATCGACATGGAGTCTCTGGTACAAAAACATTCACTTGACTTGTAGGGGTTGCCCAGGGTATGGAGGTTTGTGTTTGGGTTTTCTTCTTGTTCTGTTTTTCCTTTCACTTCTGTGGCCATGAGAGCAGTTGCAAAGATAAGATAATCAATGCATGATTTGAAGAGTGAATGTTCTGCAGCTCTTGTTTTTTCTTGGTGTGGTGCATCCTCCCAGTTATGTTAAGGCATTTTTTGTCATGTCTTTTTAATCTTTTGTATTTTCTGTAGCTTTATAAATTGACTTTACAAATTCATAAGTCATTGCCAGTAAGAATTTACTCATTTCACTAGAAAAGTTATAAGTACTTTTTCTACTAGAAAAGTGTTTTGATGTGTGTGTTTGGTGTTTGTTTTTTAGCTCATGTGTACAGTTGATGACCTGAAGGAGATGGGGATACCTCTTGGACCAAGAAAGAAAATAGCTAATTTTGTAAAAGACAGAGCAGCCAAGCAGGTAAACACATATTTCAGGATTGAAAATTCTGAAATTCTTGAATAATCTTGTTAACATCTTGAATATATTAAAGGAATTTTGACAACTGTGAAATTAACTTTTTTTTCCTCCCTAACTTTAAAACTTTTCTCAAAAGGAACAGAAGAAGGCAATAGCAGAAAAGAAAGCTGTGCTGGCTGCCACACTCCAGACTCAAGAAGACATCCAGAAACCAAAAGAAGCAGTTTCTTCTGTCTCACCTTCAGAGTCTGGTCAGATGCACTCAAAGAGGAAGCTCCCAGTTGGTGCATCCGTGTCTTCTGTGAACATTGACTACGAGTATTTTGAAGTTGGAACTGGCCAGGTGAGGCTACATAGATCTAAATGATTTGAACAATTTAAAGGATTTGATCAGTCCTTTCTTTTCACTATATTTTTTTTTAATGTTGATGACCTTTTGCTACTTCCTTTGAAGCTGGCAGTTCTGAGAGATGATGTGGCTGATTTCTGTCTCGTAGGTTTCTGTGGTTTACAGCGCACTGGACTTTGAACCAGATATTTTCTTTGCTCTTGGTTCCCCTATTGGTGTGTTCCTTACTGTGAGGGGTGTGGAGAAGATTGATGAAAACTACAGGCTCCCTACCTGCAAGGGGTTCTTCAATATCTATCACCCAGTGAGTAGCAGTGCTTTTGAGATTTGATTTTAATTCATGCAAATGACAGAAAAGGCAGAATACTAAGTTTTACCTTCTGAGCATTACAACTCTTGTTCCCCTAGATACATTTCCAGGCATTGGTTGTTTTGATAATATTTGGCTTGTTTCTTTGAGAATTAAGGATGTTTTTTTGAGGGGGAGTTGTTTGGAGCTTTTTTTTTCATTAATTTGAGGCCATTCTTGTAGATTTTTATGGAATATTTGTATTTTACATGCAGTATTTGTCCTCCTCTGTCTCATTTAGTTTAACAATTTAACAGTGACACATTGATAGAGATTGAGTGCAAGGAAATCTTGCTGTTATATTTCCTCATTAGAATCTCCTTCTGTAGGAGAATAAGACCAAAGTAGTTAATGAACCTGCTTAACATGTCATGAACTGAATTTCTGTGAATCCAAGTAGTGCAGAATTGAAAAATGGTTATCTATAAACCATAAATAGGGATTTTTTTCACTGAAATGTGATAATTGGAATTTTAAAGATAACTAAATGTCTATGTGTTGTATCTTAACAGCTTGATCCAGTAGCTTACAGGTTAGAACCAATGATCATTGAAGATATGGATTTAAAACCAGTTCTCATTCCACACCATAAAGGCAGAAAAAGACTTCATCTGGGTAAAAAGAAAATTTATTTCATATGGATCCGATTCTTATTTGCTTATTTGATGCATTAGAATATTGTAAGATTTTAAGAATCTAATGAATATCCCTAGTTATGTGACTTCATATTTTTCCTAAACATCAGAGGTGATTCCACCCAGCTCCTTAAATTGGGCATTCACAATTTCATTCTAAAGTAATAACCATATTTTATTTCCTCCAGATTTAACCTCCTCATTAACCAAAGTTCTATTAAAAAATTGCTGTTCATTACTTGCTAACTTCATTTCTGAGAAGCTGTGAAACAGAAACTGAATTTGATGGTGTCCTTGATGAGCACTGCTGTGTTTAACCAGAGTCTGTTCAGTGTGGGAAATCCTGAGGGAAAGGGAGGTTCTGTAGCCACTGGAGGGCAGGGACTGATTTTGTTGCTTATGGGTGCACATCAGACCAAGGTGCTGTACTTAAATTTTGCACATCCAATAAGGAAAGTCAGTTTTGCTGTTGTGCAAGTTCACAGAGCCCTCCTGAAAGGCTCTCTTTGGGCACTTGGAGAGATTCTGCAGCATCTGGCGGTTGGAATTGTCCATTAGAGTGAATCTGTTTTGCTAGACAGCACAAGATACTTGTTTCAGGTTACAACTCTCCAAAAGTGTGTATAGTAAAGGAGAAAAACATGGTCTGTTGCTCCTTACTGTTTTTACTTTGAGGTAGGTGAATTCATTGACCCGTTCAATAAGAAGTCAATTGTGTGTTAATTGCATTTCACCTGATCTTTTTAAATGGAATAGAGAAGCAAGAAACACACATTTATGACGCAGCAGGTCTGTTTCCCCTGGTACTTGGGATGTTTATTGAACAGGACGTCATCATTCTGATTTTAGTTGATTGTTTTAAATCCTTCTGAATTAAATTTTTTGTTTGTTATTTTTCTTTCTTAGAACTGAAAGACTCTCTGTCTCGTATGGGATCTGATCTGAAGCAGGGCTTTATTAGCTCTTTGAAGAGTGCATGGCAGACCCTTAATGAATTTGCACGTGCTCATACATCTTCAACCCAGCTGCAAGCAGAACTGGAGAAAGTAGCTAACCAAATTAAAGAGGAGGAAGAAAAGCAGGTGGTGGAAGGTACATGGACACATTATGGTTTTTCTGTAACTTACTTATCTCAAAGAAGTTGACACTTGAATATCCCAGTGACTGTTTGCTATTGATTTTCCTGACCCTGTTAAGGAGGTCTCTGGTAAATGCCAGATTCCCACCAAAGCTGCTCTGTCACTCTCCTCAGCTGGGTGTGGGAGAGAAATTAAAGTGAAGGCTTTGTGAGTTGGAGTGAGTTCAGGGAGAGATCACTCAGCAGTTACTTCTTAAGAAAACTGTTTAAACTATAAGGGAAGAAGTAAGCCTGTAGTTCAGTAACCTTTCTGAACCATGATGGGCAGTTCAGGATGTTATTATTGCCTTATCACAAACACTTGGAAATTACAGCAGGAAAAACAGGTAATACTACTTAATTATAGTCAAGCAGGCTGTGCTTGAAAGTAGTTTAAATCTGAAACTCTTTGATTTTAGCTGAGAAGATCACTGAAAGCCCAGACCCTCCAAAAGATGAAGATGTTTCAGTGAAGGTTGGGATGCTGAATGGAGGGCGTCGCATTGATTATGTTCTACAGGAGAAACCAATAGAAAGCTTCAATGAGTACCTGTTTGCTTTGCAGAGCCACCTGTGCTACTGGTAAGGGGAAATACCTGTGACTCCAGAAATGCTGCTTGAGGCACACAGTAAATGTGATTGTCCAAGAGTGTCAGGCTCAGGGTGTTGTGCTTAGATGTCACTATTTGATAATCCTATTTCAAAATAAAATCCTGTGGTAACGACCTTTGACACTCCAAACATACATTTTTAGCTACTGTCATTTTCAAATCACGGAGATCTCTGGAAGCATTTTCACAACTGTAGTTTTTCAGATAAAACTGTTCACAAAGGATTTTTATTAGACTACAATAAGTAGTAAAACTTTATTACTGCTTCTGTCAGAGAAAAGGATGTGTGAGCTATATTTAACAACACACCTTGGTATGTAATAGCCAACCTTGGGTGTCAGCTGTGAGCTTTGCAAACTGGTGTTGGTGAGGGAGGAGTGGCTGGTCTCTCATTTTGAGTTCAGCAGGTGCTGACAAAGAGTGCTCTACAGTCTTTCTGTAGGTTTTGATTTTCAGTAGGTAATTTTAGCAGCAGACATGTTTTCCAGAGGTTAAAATACAGC
This sequence comes from Anthoscopus minutus, assembly GCA_013399455.1. Lineage (NCBI taxonomy): Eukaryota > Metazoa > Chordata > Aves > Passeriformes > Paridae > Anthoscopus > Anthoscopus minutus. The sequence continues at coordinate 529,087 of VWYI01033420.1, forward strand.
TCTGAACGCGTTACCTGAAGGGTCTCATTAGAGCCATCATCACTTTCCCGTGGCAGCTCAGCACCTGCCAGAGGAGAGGAGGGGCTGTTGTGAGCACTGAGCTCTGTCAGGGTGAGCTGGCAGTGCTGTTCCACAGGCAGGGATGAAGGGATGGGAATTCTTTCCACAGGGTGGCAGCCGATCACTGCCAGGATTAAAAAACTTGTAGCTGTTTTTGTCACTCGAGTAAGGAAGATAAGTATAGTGATTAATGACCCAAATAAGAGAACATTTTTTTCCTAAGCAATGGTGGGAAAAACTTTAAATGAAATACTGTGAGTGTTGGAGAGATTGGAGCTTCTGTATTGAACATTCTGCTTACTTGTCTGCTGCTCATTTAATGCAGAGACCATCAAGAAGTGTCTGTGCTGAATTGTGGAAAATACATGTAGTCCCTTAGCTTGCATGTTTAATTCTGTACTGGTGTTCTGCCAATTATGTTCCTCATGTTTGGAGGATTACATTTTTGACCATCTAAATCTCCTTTACTGGCTCCCTATATCATTGATTTTAAAAAGCACAGGAAGCTGCCCTCATCTAATAACTCCTGCAGCTCTGGAACCTTGTTAAAATTTGCCTGTTCACCTTTGTTATTTGTTATGTTGGTATTGTTTAGGTGTGTTTAAATAGCACTTGAAGAAGAAAATTAAGTCTATTCATGTTAACTTTAAATTCAGGTAGCCCAAAACTTTGATTTTTAAAAAAGAAGGGAAAACAACCACTTGAAAATATGGCACTTGAATGATATTAATCTTTGAATTATTTGAGAGCTGTCTAACATTTTAATGGTAAGGAAGAGAGGAAGACTATGGGTTTTTAACATAGTCTCTTTGCAATTAGGGGCCTGCCAGTTAGAGAAGAATTAGAATATTGCTGCTAGAACTGAGCTAATTAATGGAGTAGGACAAAATGAGTAGAATGAAGCATGGAATATATTCAGGACCAAAAGTGATACATTATTTAATGAGATTAAGACAAGGAAGTAACATCAAAGAAGTGGAGAGAGAAGGGGATTTAGAGTTGTGGCATAGGAAGTTAGGGAGGACAGGAGGAGCAGATGCACTAGAGAAAAAGTAAATGCATAGGCTGGGGTTGATAGTAGAGCTAATTGAAAACTTGTGTAGATTTATAGGTGGAAGGAAGTTGGTAGAGGTAAGGCCATGTTCATGAAAAATAAATACTAGGCCAAGAGGTTGTGCAAACTTTTGAGAGAGCTGAAATAGGATGGAATGTGACCTAGGGGAATTAGAAGATGGACCATACTGAACTTTTTCCTTGTTTGGTTTTTTTTCCCTTTTGTTGACTTTATTTCATTCTTCATAGGGGATCTGAAGACACTGCCTTGCTGTTTCTCAAAGAGATTTATAGGACCATGAATATCAATCCTGAGCAGCCACAGCATTGATGTATAAAAATACGAATTTGTAAGTTTGATCTAATGTTACTTTTGTGCTCATATCAAATTTAGCTGCAGTTTAGATGTCTTTACTTTCTCTTTCTTCTCTGAAGTTTAAATTATGAAGCAGCCAGCCATAAAATGTCATTTTGATTGCAAAAACAATTTCTGAACTTGAATGCAGAGGAAGCCTTTGAGTTCTTCCTTTCATTTCCAGAAGATATCTGTTATCAGTGCCTTTGGTGCTGGATAATAATTGCCACTACAAATACAACCAAAGTATGATCTCTTTCTTATGCTTCTCCCTCAGTTTGGTTGTTCAGTGAATGTTCAAGAATAGGAAAATTTGGTGGAATTGGATATGATGAAACTTTATTTACAGTGCAGTAGATTAAAGACCCCAAAAGTTTCACTCTTGCAATGTCCATATTGGATTGGTTGACCAAGGGTGCACATTTGCCAGCAAAAAACTTTCTGTCTCCTAAGAAGATGTTAAACATTGCTATTGATAAATTAATGAAACCCTTGTATGGGGTTGGTGTTTTATTATCTTTGTTTAGCTTAAGAATTTCAGTAGAACAAGTGAAATGACACAGCAGGGAAGTTTGCTTTGAAAAGAAATTAAGTACACATTATAATTGAGTCTTAGGTCTGAAATATTCTTGCAGGTATTTTTATTTTAAGATTATGTTTCCAGACTGAGGATCTGTGTTGTACCAGTTTGCATCACTGGATGTTAAGAGAAAAGAAAATTTATTTTGAGAGGCAAGGAAGAAATAATATTCCCCTTGCCTTTTTGGAATCATACAAGATAGTTTCTGATGTATTTCTCCATTTTCAGAAGAACTGATAATGTCAAGGTACATAAATACCCAGCATGAGGAGAAATGCTTGACATTTCAGAGGAATGTTTTAGGCATCTTTCATTGCTAAAATACAATTTTAGTACTCTTTTGTAAAAGAATGCTTCTGATGGTCAGTTGATAGCAGCTTTTCTAAAAATAAAATGTCAAGGCTGATCAAATGCATTTCTTTAAAGCATGGAGAAGTAAAAGGAAAAAGGCACCAGCTGGCTGCACAGTTCTGGCAGTGGTGTATCAGTCATCACAATGGCTTATGCAGTCTCAAGTCACAGTTACAGAATTTTTTCTCCAATTCTATTTCTTTATGATGGTTGAAATTATAGGAATCTCATTGCAAAGGAAATGTCTTTAAGCCTCATTGCAGGAGGGAATGGGATGTGATGATTTATCAGTGCAAAGCTCAGAGGAGCTTGTTGCTCAGCTGCAGCAGATGCTGGGGTAATTGTGGTTTTTTTCACTGAGAACTACACGGTTTGGGGACAGTTTGGCAGGATGTCACACAGCAAAGCACAGTCAGGGAAGTCTGTAATTCCATCAGGAAGTGCTCAGAATGGCCCTCAGCACTGGCTTGACTGGGCAGTGCTTGAGACTGGGATTCAGATACCAGAGGCTTAAATGGGAGGGCAGAATGCACTGAAATGGTGTCTTGGGAAGGCTGCACACCACGAGACCAGGATCTTTTCCACATGAAAAGAAATGTCTTTACATGTGGTGTGTAAAATATTATCACATCACAAGGAATCTGGAAGTAGTGAAATGGAAACTTCTCCCCCAGTGTTAGCAGTCATGTGGATTTTTTCTTTTTTTTTCTGTTCTTTTAAGACCTTCAGACACGAAGGGTGGTGGTGTGAAGTTAATGGATTGTCCAGTAGTGCCTCTGACAGCAACATCCATTTTATTTTGTATGAGTGACTTGATTTAGGTCTTCTAGACCATCTTGAAACTGCTCTTTGTGAAACAGTAATGTAAGGTTTCATGTAAACAATGGAAAGAAGTGCACCAGCAGATTAAACCTTGGACACAAAACTATCACCATCCTCACTAGGATAATTTATTACCAAAAGCTAAAGAATCTAACAGCTGGCTAGAATATATAATGAATGACACCCTATTAGCAGTTGTTGAGCTTTTTCTGTTTGCAGTTGTAATTGCCAATTTGTGTCCACAGAAAGTACATTTCAGAGGCTTACTGCATGTAAAGTTTGATTAAAAATGTGTGTGGATTTTTAGATCTTTCTGAGCCCTTTTGAAATGGAATGGTGGCATATTTAATTTGATTAATACTACTGCAGGAATAGATAAGCTGATAGATTTCCTATTTCCAATATGTCCATGTTCTTTTCTCTCTGCACAGGCAGACCTGGTGAAAAACCCTCTGAAGAACATCTGGTATTTTCATATTGATTATGACAGGATAAGCATCAGAGGTTTTTGTCCTGCCAGTTCACAACTTGCTTGGATTCTACCTTCCTGTGTCACTTCAAGCAAACTTATGAGATGATCAGTGCTGTCATTCAGGAGATGGATGGAATGACACAGATTTGATCTTAAATCAGTTCAGTTGTACCATTGCCAAATATGAGGTGATTGAAGAAGGTTTTTTTTTGGCATGCAAATCATAATTCTGTCCTTCAGCTCTCCTGTCTCAGCTGGCTGCCAGACATGCCTCGCCTTCCAAGGCAGCATGTCCTTAGTAAAAAGGACTTGATGAGAAACAGCAATAATTTACTTTTCCTGACACATTGGTTTGTCCATCTTTAAGAAATGAAATGTGAACTGTAGTTATAACTGTCTTTAATACAGATTACACAAACCAGTTCATATTTACTAAAAACTAGCAACCAGAATAATTTTCTTACTATTGTAAGTGTGATGGAGATTATTTTATAAAGACCTTTTTAAGCCTCTGTTAAGAGTTTTATTGTGGCTTTTTTTTAAGTAAAAATGAACCTTTGACTTTGAAAATATTAGAAGTTTGTTACATCTAGTTCAGTGTTCACATATCCTAAAATGAAGAACGATTTAAAATGACATTTTGATCCGGTAATTATAGAATTACAGACTATTCTAAGTTAATTAAGGCAATTTTAGTGAAACTAGGTTGCAGTTGTGAGAGCTAAAACACTTACCTTGCCCTTGCAGTTTAACATTTCAAAAAAGTTACTGTAAATAGGAACCTGAAGCTTATGAGTGCTAGATAATGATCTAGATCCAGCTCTGCAATCCAGACTCCATGTGCTGAGGTTGAGGTGAGTTAGGTATTGTGAAACCCTTGGAATTCATGTCTCTGAATACTGAGCTTCTGTAGCTTTCCTCTGGCTTCAATTTACACACACATTGTGGCTTTCCTTAATATTAGTGGCTTAACCTTATTCCTGACTATTTGCCTCTGTTATTGCAGTAAACAAATTCTGAAATGCAGTGTGATTTTTTTTTTTCCTTGATATGTGTAAAATACACATTAATGTGTATATATAAATTGATGGCTGTAATTAAAATGACCTTAATTCCAATGGGTCTTCACAAGAAGATTTTGTATTTAATCACAGAAAATAACTTCCCTGCTTAGGACCTTGTTCAAGGCTGGAGATCCTTTGCCTCTCTGGCCCTGTTGTAATGTTTGATTACTAGGATTGCAATTCTTTTTCTAATGCACAGTTGAAACTTTCTGGGTGGGTCTTGTATCTGTGGCCTTTTGTTCTTTCTCTGCATCTTCAAGAATAACATCTCTGTCATCTCTTGTACTCTCATGTTTGGTAGTTGAGGACAAGGAGATTTTCCTGTTTGGCTTCTCAAGACCCAGCCTTTCCCTTGGCATCTCCTTGCCTGCCATGGGCTGTGACCTTCTGTGAGTCCTGGGGCTTCCACTGAAATGGCTTTCCAAAATTCTGCTTGGTCTGAGGAGCAAGTTTGCCAAAGGAAACTTTTATCCAAAACAGACAAATGTCTTTCTATCTTTATAAATTAACCTTCCAGACAGAATTGTTTAAGCTTTATAATATCCTTTGTTAATTAGAATCCATTTTCTTTTTTCAAAATATGTATAGATATACAACAAAAACCCCATGACCACTGGCCTCATTTTCACGTTAAATATCAGAGTGGAGGGTTAATATACTTGTATTTATGTGCTACACTGAGTAATCTGATGAGTTTGCTTAAATAGCATTTTGAAGAAGGTGCTGGGCTGTGACATCCCTTTGGGAAGGGACAGCAGCACCAAGGAACAGTCAGATCTTACAGGTGTGTGAGAGGAGATGCTGCAGGGAGACCCTGGCTGGCAAGGAGCTGCCTTTGCAATGGAAGAGGGAACAGGAGGATGCTGCAGGAATGAGGAGCATCTGGAGTGCAGAAATTGGTTTGGGAATATGGCATAAAAATTAGTTCTAGTTGTAGAAACAATAAATGGGCTGCAATTACAGTAACAAGCATTATTACATCTTAAAAGCAAATGGAAGTTTAGACATAAGGGAAGAATAAATGACTGTAACCTATGGTTATATAAAACAAAGGAAAAATAAGTAGTATTTATGGAGTGATTTTAAGTCTGCTACAAATGAATGCTTTGCTTCCTCAGCTGAAATCTTTGTGTGCTGCAACACACACCATACACAGCACAGGTTCCACTCTATGCAGTAAATTTGGATTTATTTATGTATCTATTATAATGCATAATTAAACAGATAAGGGTAATTACACTTTAATTAGTCAATCCGCATACAAAAATTTAAAGTTTTCCCTGCTATATTTTCATCTGTGCTGAAGTATTGTAAGCATTAAAAAAAAAAAAAGATTGTCCAGAAGATTTTTTAAAAAATCAAAATATCTATGGAACATCGTAGGACAGGAAAGTAGGTGGAAATTTTATATTAATTAATTCCAAGCAAAAAAAATCACAGCCTCTCTAAGAAATCTAGTATCTTCCCAAAAAAATTCTTATTTGAACAGAAGTGAATTTTTCATTGAAAACTTTCTCTTTTGGAAAACTTTTTATCCACTGCTTCTCTCTGTCTGTTCCAGGACTCCCTGCTTCTGGCAGTAGGGATGTTCCTGTCCTTTGGGACACAACTTCTCACAAAAGTAGCAGAGTCAAATAATTCCTCCTTGTGCTGGGAGATGCCTTGCATAGTACAGAAAATTTCTAGTAACTGCTGGAGTTGTCCTGATCCTTTCCCAATGAATGTTAAATTATTATGTATAACTTTGTGTCTGCAATATGACAAATGTTTTACAAACTCTGTCTAAAATGCTGTTTCCATTATAATACTGTCCCTGATTTCTCCCTGCATATGATTTTTTTTTTAACATGTGATGAATAAAATCTAGTATTTCATGTTTTCTACAAAATGATCAGTGCCAGGGTGCTGCTGGTGGAGACTGGATGTTCAAATAAGAGCAGGGACTGGGGAAGAGCTGTATTAATGGGCTATTACTTTTAATCATCCCTTTGAATTAGGGTGTGTTCCCAAGAGTTGAAATAAAAAATCCCACTAATTTCTGTTTAATAATGGGAAATAATATTTCATGTGTCTATTCACATTTCAGTGCTCTTGGCAAATCTGTGCTTGATCCAAATGGTGGAACCACTTGGCCACTACTTGGATTTAACAGGAGCAATCTGGGGGTTTTTTTTCTACACTGTTCTAACAGCAGCTCTTGAACTCTGAGCTTGGCTCTGGACTTGATTTTCTTAACTGTAAATCAAAATTACCTTCCCAAAGGCTGATGGAACCACTCCAGTGTAAATATGATTACAGGCAGCCTGCAGGGCATTTCCACAGAGCCAGAGAGGGGTGTTTATTTGCTTCAGGTGCAGATTTACCAGGGATGTCCTCAAAAGAGTTCCCATTTTCCCATGGTGACAGGAATGAGGCGAGGGGAAGCAGAAGATGGGTTCTGGGTACCACACAGCTCCTGGGTGTCTGCCAGAAAGGCTGAGGGGAAAATGGGATCTGGTGCATCCAGTTGAGTCCTTGGAGCATCCTTGGTGGGGTTTGACCAGAAAACATGGGAATGTGTGAACCTTGTGTTCTTTTGCTGTGTGGTGCAAACAGGGGTAAGAAAAGCAGGAATGTAGATGTTACCCACAATCACCAGGACCCAGGGCTGTCCCTGCAAAGCTGCTTTCCTGCTGGGCAGCTCCCATTTCTCCAGCCTGCTGAGGTCCCCCTGACCAACAGCACAACCATCACCCAGCACTTCCTTTTAGGATTTATTCCTAACTGCAAAGGGACCTATGGACAGAAAAGCATAAACTGCTCTGCCCTCTGTTGCAGATCCCAAAGACCAAAGTATTTGTCTTTTTTCCACAGTGGAAATTTTCAGTGACCTGAGCAGAGGTGGTCATGAGTACAGGGCTTGCTCCAGGCACTCAGCTGAGCTGATTGGAGAGCAGAGAACCCCACCTGATGCACCACTTTGAAGGTAAAATGCAGTTCCCCAAAGTGCAGGAGGAGTGGTGCTTTTTCAGCTCAATGGCTCCTAAAACACAGGGCTCTCAGGCTTCCTTTACATATGGAGGCTGTAAAAGAAACATCTTTTATATGTCTATAAACCAGCTTCAGAGCCATCTAAATCCAGGCAATCAAAAGGGAAGTGTGTCTATTTAAGAGATGGTTATAGAGAACAAAGGCCTGAGAGGAGATCAAATCAAGCAGTTGACCTTGTAGCTCACTTACTGCCAAAAAACAGTTCAAATAACTTTTAATGTAATCTTGTTAAAATGGCCTCATGAATACAACAAAAACAATGTTTGTGCTTGAGACTGCTCTGAGTGTATGAGTAGCACAGGGTTTATTCAGAAAGCAGGAGCTCACTTGAGTGCAGTGAGAAGCCAAGTTTTCCTGAGCCAAGTTTGTTAAGGTGTTGTGAAACATTTGGTTATTCATCTCTTGGTAGCCTAGGGATTCATGGTATTCTCTGCATTGCAGAGTGTTCAGGTATGATTGTTCTGTCTCTGCTTTTCTGTCTGCAAAAGGACTAAGAAAATACAGCTCTGAATATCTAAATTATCAGCTCTAGCTGGAGCAGCCACCAGGGAGGGTCTAAAGTGGTGTAGAAGGGAGCTGGAGAAGGGATCTGAGGGAGAATCAGACCTCCAATTTGTGCCCATATAAAGTAGCCAGGAAAAGGGGAGCTTAGCTTTGTCATGGCAAATATTTCCTCTGAATTTTCCCCTTAGTTCTCAGTGGAAGTTCCATTTGGAGACAATACTGACAAGGAAAAGCAGGAGTTGTAGCTGGAGAGCAGAAATGAATCACCTCTGAAAGTCACCTCTGCAAAATATCTTGGCTAAATGATTTGTTACAGGACCATTCTTTCTCAGAGCTGAGCTCTGTCAATAAACAAGATTAGTTTTGCTTTTCAAGCCATCCTTTGTACAAATATATGTGATTTCAGCTACTGGAAGCCCCTTTGTTAATAAGGTCATGATGCAAGTTTATTGATTGAGATGGGGTGACATCTCATACTGAATGATTTGTGAAGTCTTCTCGGGTGATAACACAGTGGTGCCTCACAACAGCATCAAAAGAGCTATTAACAGATCCTACAAACAGATAGAATTATCAATTGGGTATAAATGCATATGTATATGTGTTTATGTAATGAGGCACCTGTTTGAAAAGTCCTGAGGACAGAAGAGGAGTTTCTCCTGGAACATCAGTGCTTGATTTGCAAAGAGACTTGAGGACATCTGCACTGGAAGCCCTGTAACCTCTAAAGCAGGAGCTCACTGCAGCCTCAGTGCCTGGGCACAGAGACCTGCCCAAGCAGGAGCTGCAATAAACTGGGTTTGGCTCCCAAGTCCTCCTGAGCTCAGCCATCTGTGCAAAACTGCTCTGTGCACCCAGGTGTTTTATTACTCACAAACTGGAAGAGGAAATAAAGTGCCAAATACATGTGCAGACAGTGGGCAGCTTCTTCAGCCTTTTGCCCTTTGTTTTGATAATAGATCCCAACCTTAACCCTTCCTCCAGGAGAAATTGTACAAGTTATAAACCCTCAAAGATGTATTACACTGAAATACACTTGACTTATTTTAATGTGTCCCCAATATATTTTTAATATGACCTTGATTTGTTGCCTTTCTTTTAAATGGCATTGAGTTCAAAATGCCAGCTGCAGCAGACCATGGACATAGCAGATTCAAGGCAGGGGTGGAAATGTGTCTGTGCAGTGTTCAAAGGGCTTTTGTCAGGCTCCTTTTACTCTAATGTGAACTTGGTAATTAATTCTGCAATCACTCAGGTGGTGTTTTGACATATTTGGAGCAGTAACATCACCCTCCAAGCCTCTTTACCTATTTTGATCACTCAGCTGCTTGCTTGGATGTATCTGTGCAGCTCTAAGGCCACCTGGGGGCCTGGACTCAGGTTAAAAGTAGTCCAGAAGGAAAAAAAAAAAAGGCTTTTTCCTCTGGATCAGCTTCTGGTTCTGGTGAACCAAACAACTTCTCAGCCACAGCAGAGGCAACAGCTTGGGGATGTGGAACTCAGGCCAACAACAACACTGCTGGAAGCAAGTGCTTGTCAGCTGTTCCTTGGGAGGTTTATGTGGCAACAACTATTTTTTTATTATTTGAGGTAAAAGCATGTAACAGACTTATTGTCTGCAACCACAGCTCCTCAGGTATTACCTGAGGATACCTGAGTTGTATCATTATTTGGTATCTGTGCAGACTGGACTACTTAACAAATACCTTCTGCATTCTTTATTCTGAGTCATTGTTAACATGTATAAAGGATTTTTGTTCACTAATGTCCATGGCAGGTTTTTAGCCAGGCCTGCAATGCTGTTGATTCGAAGCAAATATCCTTAGCAAAAAAATCTCAAGTACCATTAGCACAGCAGTAAAAATCCTTTGGACAGTCTGTGTGTGCTGAACTCACACTGTGCCTAATTTGCTGATAAATGTACCTTGTTAGGTATCATTTTCTCCAGATATGCATTGACCTTTCCTTGGATTTCAGCAGGAGGTTCATAGTTAAAGTACAAGATAATTAATGGCCTAGCTAATCATATCAGATGTTGCGCTGGAAGCACTGAGGGTAAAGCAATTAGGAATTGGTTCAGTAGAAGTTAATATAATCTGTAGGCTAAAAACACTGTGGGTTTGAGCTTGGCCAGCAGTGAAACTTTGGAAATTTGTAGAAAGAACAAACTCTTTCAAAAGAGGCATAAATTCAGTGAGCTTAACACTGGTGCTTTATCAGCCACAGCCCTAAGGAGAGCTGGAGGCATCCTGTGCTTTCACTGCCAGGGATCAGGATTTTGAAGTTCACCAAATTCATTTAAAATTGATGGTAGGACAGGGAAGGAAAGGAAAAGTTTGTACAGCTTTAATTGCTGGAAATTGCTAAGAAAAACAGTGTGAAGAATGGATTTGGGAGCAAAGCAGAAAAACCTTTTGCAGAGAATTTGTCTGTGCTGGCAGCTGGACCCTCCTGTGGCTGAGCAGCTCCTGGTCTGGCACAGTACCTGGGATGGGAGCATGACTGGGCCTCTGCTGGGCTTCTTATCCCCTGATCCTGCCCAAGGAAAATGCCTCATTCCAAAAACCCTTCCTTGCCTTGAGTCCAGGCTCATTTCTTCTGGTCACGGAGTCAGCTGTGAGGGCATGGAGCCTGCAGGAGGGCTCAGCTCTGCCCACACAGTGCAGAGAAATGAAATAATATTTTGCTGCTCTTCATTCCAGGTGTCTGTGTATGTAACTCTCCAGTGCACACTTGCAGCACCTTGCTAATCAAAGCAAGAATCTGTAACATTCTTTTTTTACACTGCCCACATCTATTACAACAGAATATGCACTGGGAGAGAGCAGCCAGTGCAGCAGGATGCTTCCTGTAAATAATCCTGGACCTGGGTGAAACAAGCAGCAGTCCAGAACGTGGATTTGGTGATGTGATAATATACCAGATTAAATGCAAATAGCTGAGCAGTAACCTGCAAGACATCAGTGCTAGGAGAAGAAATTCCTACCAGCAAAGGGCAATGCAGAAATATGCAATGCAATATTCACTGCCCGGCTTAAACTAGATTTGATCATTACAAACCTACAATTTACAGCCCAAATTAGGCTTTTGAGTTGAAAACATTATTTCTACCTTAACTTTTGGATGTGGAAGCAGAGACAACACCAGAAGTAGGGACAGATGGCTTGTCATCTTTGTAAGCAGTTCCCTTAGGAATGTACCAACTTTCAAATACAGTGAATATCTGCCACTTGCCAAGATCTGTTACAGAGCTCCACAATCCCTTGACTCCAGAGCTGCACAGAAAAGGTCTGTGTGAAGAGCACAGCTCTCTGGATGAACTGTCTTTTTAGGTACCTAAGAGAGTGATCAGAAAATCCCATTGGAACGAAGAATCTGTTCTAGATGCCTGATAAACCACAGAAGTCATGCACAGCACGTCTGAGGAAAACAAGAATGGTGCAATTCCTTTTGTGTCCCCTGCAGTTTTGTGGTGGTGTGTCTGATCATGTCTCGCTCCAAAATTTGCTGCCAATGTTTTAACAAAGGCTTGCTAAGGATAAAAATTGTTGCTGTCCAGCCCTGCCCATTATCCAGAGGTAAACTTCATGTGCCAGTGGCAACCTGCAATGCAAAGGTAATAAATATCTCATTTCTTGTTCTCTTGAGGGCACTTTAAAATAACAATGAATTCCACAATCTTTACCTTTCCATGCTGAGTTTCAAGAAAGAATTCCTTCAGGACAGAAAGGAATTTCTTAAATTCTCTTTAGTAAGGGAATTTCAGCACAGATTATTAAGAACTTCACCTTCAGCACAGTGATTTAAAGATTTGGGGCTGAGCTTTGTGCTGATAGATTTTACACAACTCCAGCTCTGACAAAGGAGCTCCAGCAATGCCTGCCAGCAATAAAAGCAAACCTTGGGTTTATCTTGGCAACATTCTCACTTGCATTCTATCCAAAACTATAAATGCAAAACTATACAATACTACTATCAGCCCTGAATCCATTGCTTCTGGGCAACGAGCTTCAGGATTCAATTAGTGTATTGTTATTAATACGCACGAGACAATGACTCTAAGTGCCTTTCTTAGAGATTGTGGCAATGCCTGTCCCCAGGCAGGGGTGGTGCCCCTGAGATAAACTGTACAGCAAAGCAGAGCCCTTGATATTCTGTGTCCAAGGTGTGCTCATGTCCTGCAGAAACAGCAGCTGGTTTACACACAGCCTGCTGTGTATTCTGCTCTGACACACACCAGGTTCTGCCCTGATATTTCCCTCTGCAGGGGAATTATGGCTTTTAGGAGCTCTGTTAGTACTGACCATTATATATATATATAAATANCTGAGGGTGCTTCAGCAGAAACTAATCAGCTGTTTTTCATGCCCAGTACCAAAAGTGGGAAGTACTATATAAAATGAGGATTAATCATATCAGAAATGGAAAGCCAGTTGAAAGAGAATGGGAGCTTTTTAGTGCTTCAGTGGGATTGAGATCTGGCTTGACATGTTTTTGGGGAGCAAGCCCTGCTGACAACCTCCTGCCCTTCTCTCCATGGCCAGTTCAGTCCATATCTCTGCAAAGGCAGTTTAGAAAAAATGTGCAGCCAAACCAAAAGTCCTATTTGAATGTGAAAATACCCATGGTGGGCCCTTTTAAGATCCAAGATGTAAAGGGGAATATAAGTGTTTATTTGTATTAAACAGTCAGATACAGGAGTAAAGGAGGTCAAATGAAAGTTTAATACCTTTGTCTTGCTCTGAGACAATAATTTGTCTTGCAGCATAAATTAATTGTGCTCACACAGACTTTTCCTGGGAAGGCATGTTTCAGAGGGGGGCTTCATTCATATTTCTATGTAGGAACAGGGAAACAGAGCCATGGAAATGAATTAAAATTTCTTCTTTGACATGGGAAGGAAAGACCAGTAGCAAGAATTTTTTTCCAGAGAAAAATGACTGTGAGAGACCTGTTTGTGCCAGTGCCCCACAGCCAGCAGCACCCTCCTGTCCAGAAAGATTCCTTCAAAGGGAAACTTCACCTGGCCTAAGCTGTTTTTTTGGGAAGCAAAACTTCCCAGTGGATCTATCCTGCTTTTCCTGCACTGGCAGCAGCTTGTTTTTCCCCAAGAAGCAGAGAAATAAGAGGAGCAAAAGAAGGAGCCATGTCGAAATTCAATCCATTCATCCTTCTTGTCATCCCTGTGCAATCAAGCTCTCTCATATTTTCTGAGGAGACACAAGGGCCATTTAATCTCTTGGAAGGAAGAGTTGATGAGCCAGAAAATGAATGAATTATCAGCAAGTGCAGACAATCCATGGGAGAGCAATACATGCAATGTTGACCTTGTGTAAGAGAATTCGTGTGAAACCAAACGCTGATGATTTCTTTCTTCCTTTAGTTTTAATTCTAAGCAGTAAGGAAAGAACTACAGGCTGAAATTCTACCAGCCTGGATGCCCTGTGTTAATTATTCTGTCATGCCAGGCTTGAATACCAAATTTCAGAAGTTTTCTCTCTCAGGCACTCCAGTTGTATCTATTAATATTGTCAGATAACTTATGTTTTGTGAGAAGGGAAAGTTCATTCTGTAGGATCAAATATTGATTAAATTATTTTCTTGTATTTTCATTTTGTTGAAATGAAAGGAATGGTTTTACCTAAAAACCTCTCTAAGCACTTCACATGTTATTAATCCCTGTTAAAACATGACATTCTAGAAAGCAAAATAATGACAGATGTTTTTATTGCCCAAGACATCTAATGTATGACTGGCAAATTGCTGAAGAGAAAAGCAGATTTTAAAAAGTTCTTTCAGATTTAATAGCATGGAATACTATCAGCAGCACAAGTTGGGCTTTGTTTTAATATGATTTTTCAGCTGTCAATTTAAAAAATCCCCCAAATCAATACTTTATAGGCAGGACAGCTGCCACAAAATATGATGCCAAGAAAAACAAAGCCCTGTTTAACATGAGAATGATTTTCCATTTTCTTCATTTCTGTGCTTAGCAGCATTTAATTCCTGGAACTATTCTGGTCCCTCCTGATTCCAATTTATAACTAATCACAAAATCACTCCCTTTGGAAACCCTGTCTTTTGGCATGTTGTGTAACTAACATTATTCATGGGGATCCTAGCTCAGTTATAAGCCCATCAATCACAGCTTGGTTTGGATTTTTTTCAATGTTTTTTTACCTTCTTTCTTCTCTTGGTTTATTGGTTTCTTGTCAGAAATGGAATATTGCATGACAGCCCCATTTATATCTAATACAGAACATGAAATTATGACATCTCTATTATCTCATAAGAAGTAATGGTTGCAATGTGTCCTTGCAGAAAGTATAAAACTACAACCAAAACATTTATATAAAATAGATGGAAGTGATCTAATTAGGAGCAAACTCAACATACATTAAAATTGAACTTAATTCAAAATGCCTCATTAAAATATAACAAAATAATTAGAATAAAATCCTTAAACTATTTAGAAAAAAAATTGTTGCCCCAATACATTTACACTGATGAGACAAGCACAGCTTCTGCTGTTACCAGTCAGCATAGGACGATGTTTTCTCTCCAGTCCAGCTGAATCATAAAACTGTAAACTCATCTATACATGTGTCAGAACTGACAGTCTAAACTGTTAAAGGCAATCTTTCTACATAAGAAAGAATAAGGTTGTTTTACAGCACCTTCAGGATCCTTTATAAATAAAGCTCTAAAAGGAAGTTCAGCCAAAACTTATTTTTGAGTTTCACTGGTTCTACAGCAGCGACAACTCTGCTTTCAAACAGCAATGTGGCACTTCCAGCCAAGGAAGAACAGGATGAACCCAGTTACTCTTGGTGATCTGATCTGCTGAGGGAGTTTTCTATAAAAGTACCCGTGTCCCTACAAAATGGACCCGTGCCAACAGCCACCATCCTCTTTCTCAACATCACTCTGCTAAAATTTGAGCCAGTCTACTGTAGAATAGCTCAATTTTCCTGCAAGCTCTGTAGCCAAACAAGACAGTAAATAAAATTGCTGTGGGTGGTCTTTGCAAAATCATTAACGCTGACTTTGCTACCAGCAGCCATTATTTGTTTTTTTAAAATTTATTTTCTTTACTGTTAACACCATGAAGAGGCAACGGGCAGCAAATGATGCCCAGGAAGTTCCACCTGAACACGAGGAAGAACTTCCCTGTGCAGTGACTGAGCACTGGAATAAACACCAGGGATGTGTGGAGTCTCCCTCACTGGAGATGTTCCCGACCCCTCTGGACACAATCCTGTGCCCTGTGCTCTGCATGGCCCTGCTTGAGCAGGGAGGTGGGACCAGGTGAGCCACTGTGCTCCCTTAGAATCCTGTGAAAATCATGCAGCACTGATGTATTCCATCGTGCAATGAAACTTTTAGAGCTAACAAAGATTTTTTTCTTTATCGGTCTTAAGAGGTGAGAAAGGGATTTCCATTTTCCTGGCAGGGTTTATCAGCACTTTCCCATATAATGAACCATTAGCAAAGCTACCACGGGGCTTCAGGGGGAGGTGCATCTTGTATGGCATCTCTGTAAGCTGCACCTTGGCTCACTGATGTGAAAGCAGAAAGATCAAAAAATATAACCCAGATCAGCTTCACTTCTCTCTTTTGATTGCTCTTGCCCTTTCTGTAACTCGTGAGTGCATTCCTGACTGTCACCAGTGCTCTCTGACAACTGCAGACACTTTGCTGGGGACATGCAGAGCCTGTCTCAGCCCCTTCTCCCTTCCCTCTGCCTTTTGCTTCCTGCAAAGAACAAGGCAATGGAGGGTAATTAAAAATGCTGAAGCCTGCACCACTCCTAAACAGTTCTAGAGCTGGTTTGCACCACCCAAGGGCCTGGCACAGCTCTGTCACCATTCTGAGAGCACTAAAATGTCTTAGTGACACCAAGCAGCCTCACCTGAGATCTCTGCCCCCAGCCCTGGGCTCAGGGGTTCTATTTAAGCTCAGCCTAGGTGTAAAGAATGAGGTTACTGTGAATGAAACATGAGAATTCCTCATTCAGGAGCAATTTGGGGCAGCTCTCTTATCCCACTGAGCTATGACTTTCAGTTAAATTTTAAGTACTGAAGAAAACACTGCATTGCCCCAAAACATCAGAAAGTGGGACCCTGCCCCAAAGCCCAGACAACATCACAGGAAATATTAAAATGAAGCAGTGGCAGCAAATTATCCTGGATGATTATGATGATGTTCCCCTGAGTTTTTAAAGCTTGGGGGGAGACCTTTAGGGAGCTGGTGGATTGCTGTAGTTTGTGACACTGGGAGCAATGCACCTGCCACTTGTAATAGCTCATTTTAGTTCACTCTCCAAAATCCTCTCTAAACTCATCACATCATGCATGTTCTGCTGCTGACACCTTGAGCAGGCAGCACACCAATGCACCCAGGAGTGGGGAGAAGTCTGCAGCAGTGGATTCACAGTGGATTTAGGACATGGAATGAAGGGCCTGCTGCTTCTCCAGCCTGCATTCACAGGTGACTTTGGGATTTTGCAGCATAGCAGTGAGGGCTTGGGGTTCAGCTGGAGAATTATGGAGCACTGGCTCTTTTCCAAAACCATTTTGTGTTGCTTTTTTCTGCTGCCTGCTTTGCTGGAATTGCAGGGGTTATTACAGGAGGAGCACTGAGTTAAAGCAGGCAGGGCCAGTGTCCCACCAGGAATCTGCCTTCAGCTTATCCTGCTGAAGTCAGAGCAGCAAAGTGACCACATGCCAGGTCCTCTTTCTTTAAAAAAGAAAAACAAACTCAAAAATCTGTCTAATTAGTCTTAGCATGATTCAGGTGAAAATATGTTCTAGAATACTAGCTTAATACGGGGTTTTTTTATCTAGGGCTCAATCTGTTATGTAATATTATTTCCCAGGGTTCAGTGTCTTTTGTTAACATCAGTAGAGCTCCACTGTGCTGAGTGCTGATGTGTTTGTTGTGTGTCTTTGGTCTCAGTCTGATGTAACTCAGTGGGAATGATTGCCTTCCTCTTGATGTACTTTGGAATGAAGCAAAGGGCTCACTCTCCCCTTTTTTGTTCTAAATAGATACCATAGCAGTCTAATTTTTGCAAATCCTGTCTTCTGAATGTACACAGAGAAAAAATTCCTCCCGGAAAAGAACTTTATTAATAGTTCCTGTGAAGGTTTGTTGAAATTAAAAATAATGCCAGATACAGGGATTAGAGCCCCATCACTCACTTTTGAAAAATACTTTCACTATTGAAAAATACTTTGCTTGAACATTGTTTTCCTTGTACCAGCTAATGATAATAAATGAGCTGCCAGTAGCATCCCACCAGCTGTGGGATTTCATTTCTCAAACCCACCAACAGCACAGATTGACACAGCTACAGCAAGCAGCTGAGGGAAGGAAGAAAAGGGAACCAAGGCTGCCTTGTCTGTGTGCAGCCCTGCTGTGCCTGAAGGCAGAACCCAGGAGTGCAGGAGCACCAGGGAGCTCTGCACCTCATCTAACCACAGAGCCAGACTGCTCAGGCAAGAAGTGCCCTCGAAATGCAACTGAGTTGAACATTTCTAAGCAGAGCAGGTATGTGGGACAGCACTCAGCTGTTTGATGGCAGCCTTTCATTCCAAACACCACCACTTCCCTGCAAACCTTCAGAAAAGCAGAGAATCCCCTTCACCAAAGCATCAGTGTTCAGCAGGCTGCTGGAGCTGGGCTTTACATGTTAGCCAGGAATTATGGTCTCTGTTCTCAGAATGGAAAATATCCATCTGGAGTGTTTAGCTGTTAAAAGCAGGAATTCTTATTACCTGAAGCCAGCTACTACCATTTGGTTTGTTTTTAAATGGAAGGTACATTTTGTTCACAGGAATTCCTGGTCATTGCTTTTCTAGGACAGATGATTAAGGGCTAAAAAATACAAATATGTGTAAGTTCACTTTCCTATATACATGTATAAAAAATCCACTCATCTAAGATGGTGCAGTATACATAGCTTATAAAAAAGGATAAAAGTAAGTGGAACAAACTGAACATTGATATAGATCATTGTGGCATCACTATAGCAAAAAAGGTTAGATGTTCAAGTCCTAAATACTGCCTTTAATGAGTTCACCTTGAAAAATACAGTATTTTCTGTCTCCCTCTAAAAACCTGACTTCGTACACTTATATAAATACATAGTTCCAAAGCTGTGTACTGTTGTATTTCCAAGCAGTCAAGACTTTTTTTTTTAAGGAAATCAGTCAAAAATCCAATTTCTTTTGTTCTTTTCAAATTGCACATGAAGAACTGCAGCTTTCTTATTGCTGCCTGTCACTGCTATGATATGAGACTGTTTTAAGGCCAGAATATGAACATATTGGAATATGTGAGTTACTGTAGGTGTTGGGAGGCTCCACATCCTGGTGAGTGTCTGGATCTGATCACACTGCAGTCATTTTCCTGTAAGTCCAAGCCTTCATCCAAAACCTGCTCCTATTTTCCTATCAGGACAATGAACCAAAATGATCAAATAATCTGCTTTTAGAGTAGGTTTATATGGGATATTAGAAAGGAATTCCTCCCTGTGAGGGTGGTCAGGCCCTGGCACAGGGGCCCAGAGCAGCTGTGGCTGCCCCTGGATCCCTGGCAGTGCCCAAGGCCAGGATGGACATTGGGGCTGGAGCAGCCTGGGGCAGTGGGAGCTGTCCCTACCATGGCTGGGGTGGAAGGGGATGGGATTTAGGGTCTCTTTGATTTGCACCTTTTCAGTTTCTGGCCACATCCAGTTCTCATCAGTGCTGGGAAAAGTTGTTTGGTATTGAGAACTTCATCAAGGTCTGCGGGATTTTGAAGGGAAGAGAGGGTTTGCTATTATGTAGTACTTAATTCAGAGCCCAGTAAAGAGTTCAGGAGTATAAAAGTTCACCTGAGGGAACACAGACAGTGGTTAAACTTAAGCAGAACTTTCCTGCCAAATTAATAGATAGTACAGGGATTAAACCCAGAGGATCATTACTATAGCTCAGCTATGTAACTTGTACTTATTAAGGAAAAGCAGAATCAAACTGCAACTCCTTTTTCTGAACCTGGCTGTTTCTTCTGGGATTTCTCCCATCACATGGATGAGATTCAGGGCCCAATAAAAGATCCTGGAATTAAGGATTTGTGCTTCAGCTTGAGTTTGCTTCAAAGTCCTGCATCTGACTCTGACTTTCAAAACAGAAGTGAACTCTGTCCTGGTTGATACTGGCCACTGTAAATGTCTGACCACTGGGAGGGGTGGACATGTATGGCCTCTGTGTGGAAAAAGCTGGAATTTCCAACCTGGTTAGAATTGGATTACTGATATTGGATGGTTCTAAGCTGCCTATTAACTGTGAAAACCATCTGTTCTTTGATATACTTTAAACAGAGACCTAATTGAAGTTCTAAAAGAGAGTGATGCTCATAGAAGCTTTGTTTCCTTTAAAAAAGCCCTTTAATAGCCTGGCTTTTGTAATTCCTGTTTTTTGATCCCTTCCTGTTTGCTTACATCCTTTAAGACACAGATTCACAGGCCTGGAAGTTATTTTGAAAACTGTAAGATAATCTTTCATACTACTGAATGAAGTAAGCACTGATAAGTATCACTTAGCACTGATAAATGAGGGGAGAAGAAAATAATCAGTTTTCTTCCAATCTACACATTGACTGTTTTATGCTGTATCGTTTTGCATTGGCAGCTTGCAATACAAATATTTTTTAGTGCACTAGCTGGACAAAAGTTAGAATTTATTTATACCAAATAGTTCACTAATCACAGAAATGGTGCAGCCCTCAATAAATAACAAAGAGTAAAATTCCAACAAATTCTTTCTTGAATGGTAACCACTCTTTTTGGGGGTTTTGTTGCATTCTTCTATCATGGGTTTTACCACTACCTTCTAACTTTTGCCCAGCTACTGGACTAAGAGGGGCAAGAAAGGAAAAGCTCACAGACTGGCAAAAGAAGCCCTGAAGGCTGGTGAAGCATCAGCTCACTGTGGTAGAGCCCAGGAATGGTCAGCTGGAGCAAGAAAGAGGAAAGAGGAAAAAACTTTTTGAAAGAGGAAAAAACTCTGCTCATTGCAGCCTTCTGCAGGCAGTGGCTTTTCAGAGCTGAGGATGACCCAGAAGTAGGGGCAGCCTGTGGAAAAATGGTTTGTCTTCTTGATTCCAGCTTTTTCTGTTGCCATGGTAATATTTCACTTTTCTCCCCCTCCTTACTGGGAGGCTGTGAATATTACTTTAGGATTTTATGGAGTGATGCTCCCTTTACAGCACCAGCAGCTCTGAACTGCCTGCTTGGGTAAGATAGAGAAACAGGATCATCAATTTTCAGTTTTCTGTGACAGTGATTTCTTTGAAGTCAAACAGCTCCTAAAAGCTGATGTTATCTTTTTGAGCGTCCTCAGAGCTTTAGAGGCCACTACTATGATCAAAAACATTTTCTTCAACTCTTTTTATCTTCTGCTGAGCTAGTGTTGGCCTCCTCTCCTGGGTTAGAAATTCCAGAGTGGAAGTTGTTTGGTATTTATGGCATGGATGAGCTTAAATTATTAAAGCTTATTTCACTATATAACTTCAAAAAAAGTACTTCCATATTCTTGTGTCACTTTTTTTCCAAAATAATCAGAAATGAGTATTTCAAGCTCCACAGAAATCATTTGACACACCCTGTTAAACTCTGCTCTGTGTCAGGTCCTTAGAAGCCATCCAGTGCTATCATACCAGCTTCAAATTCACTTTAGTGACCTTCTGCACAAGAAAGAAAGTCAGAGTTTTCTTTCAGCTGACCAAGGCTTCAAGGTTTTAATTGCTTCTGCAGCAGCTGTCACTAAACTCAGTGAGCAGTGGCCCCACTAGAATTGTTCTCAAGCCTTTTTGGGTCTGCAAAAACATGCAAGTAGGAAATCTTTTTGACACTAAAGGAATTAAAAAAATAATACTTACAATTTTTATACATTAAATACATTGTATAAAAATTTATACAATTTTTAATTCACAGGCCTTTCAAGGGATCCTTTTTAGCCCATTAGAATGAATCCACCCAAAGGGTTTGATGAACATCAGGACAGGCTGCTGTCTCCTAGGCACTTCCTGACACAGTAAACAAAAACTAAAGAGCTGTAATTAAAATCACATTGTTTACTATGTATTACTTGGCAGAAGTAATTTTTGCTTTCAAGTATGGTTCTGTTCTGGAAAGTCACTCTGAGAGTGGCACTGGGAAATGGCACATTTATTTGTCAATTTGCTCTTCCCAGGTAAGTTTGCTCAGTTCATAAGCAAAAAAAAAAAGCATTTCTTCTGCCTTATTGCTTGCCCTGTAAATGGCATTTTGAAAGGGAGTTTCAGCCATGTCCTTCACTGCTTATGATTCATCATCACTGAGCATGATAAAGCCCAGAGAGATCAGAGCTAAGATTAAAAATGCAAATGAAAGATACCTGTTGTAACCCTGAATTAAAGATAAATCAGTGATTTGGAATACAGATTTCTACATTGACTCCAATTACTTTTCCATCTGCTGTTTGGTATCTAATTCTGAAAGTGTTTATACATCTACTTAATCCTCATGCTGAAAAAAGTCACTGTCAGCAAGCAGAAGCCCCATCAAGTCTGATTATGCCAACTTTTTCATTTTCTACTGCCTGTAAACTTTAGCTGTAGATGTGATATTATGGGAGGGGAAAAAAAGGAAAGAAAATATAAAATTTTTTAAAAAACTTATTTTTATTCTGACATTTTCTGTGTCTCAGGCCCAGGTCCTGAAGGTGCTGTGTGCACAAGCACCCTCACAGACTGCCTGAGCTCCAGCCTCAGAGATTGCGCTAAAATCTGACCAAAAGGTCACAAAGCATGGTCAGGAGCAAGGACACGTCACCAAAATGTGTTTGCATTGTGTCCTGAAGCTTTTTCATCGACAGAAATGAGAACACAGGCAGCAGTGCCTGGCCCAGGGGCTGTGCAGGGTTAGGCAGTGACCAAAGCAGGTGGAACTAAAACTGGTGATGGATAATTTGAAGCAGAGTGGGTACCAGAACCAGGGAGTTTGTGAGTGCTCAGGATGTGCTGAATGCCTGGGCTGTGTCAGGCACCACTGCTGCTCTCTCTGGCTCCTCCATCACCCTGCTTCTCCTGTAACCTGCAGGTGCAGAGCAAAACTGGGTGAAGAGTGAAAAATGGATTAATTGCTGTGAAATAAGTTGCATTTAAATACACTGTTGCATTTCTTGGGATCAAAGGCAGTTCTTTAGAGCATAAATATAAGGTTTAGGCCAAATTGAAGGTTGTTAATCCTTCATTGATGTGAGCTCTATGACAGGTAAAGGGTTGCAGTGTAGAGAAAGACATAAAACCAAAATTGTTTAAATTATCCCCCACACATCTGAGCCCTCTAGAGCTCAGTTTTTTGCGGACAGCTGCTATTGTCATTCCCCCAAGTGAAACTGTCCCCATGTCCCCACAACAGTTTGCAGGATCACTGCAGGGCTGCTGGAATTACAACGGGAAAAACATTCATTGGGAAAACTTAGAGACCTCCTCATTCACCAGCCCATCACAGTGACACAGTACCTTGGAGTTTAAAACAGGCTCTCTGAATGAGAAAAGGTAAATACAAGGAGGAGAAAGAACGTGAGGTCGGTTTGGCAATAAATACTGAATTACTGAGTGATGGTGCAGGAGCAAGGCAGAAAACTCAGGACAGCAGGGATTATCACCCCTATTGGTCTGACTGCATCAGAGTCTACTCCCTTGGGAGTAGTTTTAGCTTTTATACTGTGTAGTAAATCATTCTGATTAAGGTCTTTTGTCTAATAATTTGTCATAATAATATTAATTGTCATAATACATAATTCATTTTATATAAACATATCTGATTTGCCATCTTTAAATCCCGTGGGACAAAGTTACTTAAACTCTAATCAACTTTGTCTGAAGCTCCCACTCCACGTGTGACAGGAGGTTTGTGCATGCTCAGAACAAGAGCAATAGACATTTGTCCACTGTGGGTGTTAAAACTCCCTTTTCCACTCACATCCACAATATCCCTTCAGGTTCATCTTCAGGAGCTCCCCTGAATTACTCCTTGCTCCTCAGCTGATGTTTTCTTGGACACAGCAGAGTTTGTGTTTTCTGTGGGGCAAGACTTGAGTGGGAGCAGCTGTAACATCCCCAAGCCATGCTGTGTGTGCCCCAAATTAACCAACAGCATTTGGGGCACTTTGCAGAAGAAGAACTGAAGAATTATGCTCTGTGTAAATACCTGTGCACATAAAGACAAAAAGCCAGTCCCTAGAAAAACCAGAAGGTGACAGCATCTGTAGCACCTGCCTGGGAACACAGTCCTGGCAAATCTGACCAGACTGGAAATCGATCCCTGTAATTGATGAGAAACACATCCTAACTCAAATCAGCTGCTGCTTGCCCTCAGGCAGTGCCACGCACTGCACTTAACACCGATTAGCTGAGTTGGCACAGCCCCAGCCCCGGGTGTGGGTCAATCTGCTGCTCCATGGGGCAGGCAATCGTGAGCCCAGAGAGCTGCTCTGCAAGGGTTGGAATGTCAGATCCATCCCACCCAGCCTCAGGGCTCTTCTCCACTCATGGAATGTCAGATCCATCCCACCCAGCCTCGGGGCTCTTCTCCACTCATGGAATGTCAGATCCATCCCACCCAGCCTCAGGGCTCTTCTCCACTCATGGAATGTCAGATCCATCCCACCTGTTGGAACCCCAGGCACAGGAAATGTTCCTTTATCTGTGCTGACAGACTCAGACACTCAGAGAAATCTAAGACCATGGAGAAAGCTTCTAGAACTGAGTGGAGAAACTGGGGACAGGGATGTGTGAATTAGATAGAATTATATTAAGTCACTGAGTGAAAAGTATAGAGTTTTGAGATATAGTGAAGAGTGAGGGACAAGATGGAAGCTCCTTCTTTCTTCATCTTCTCCTTCCTTCCTTCCTTCCTTCCTTCCTTCCTTCCTTCCTTCCTTCCTTCCTT
>VWYI01033420.1:553444-682443 GCA_013399455.1 Anthoscopus minutus
TTCCTCCCTCCCTTCCTCCCTTCTCCTTTCTTCCACAGTGCAGAACATGGGTGTTCAGTTATTGGTAAAAGTAAAAAGAAGTTAGTTGGCATCTTGTAATTGGGTAGTTTATGCTAAAAGGCCTTGGAGCAAGACACCTGGGTGGCCATTTCTTAGTGTGGTGTGTAGATGAGCTCACTGTCTGTAAAAATGTAATATAGATAAGGAAAAATAAACAACCAAGTCTGAACTTGAAAATCGTCTCTCTGCTCTTCCATCCTCACCCTGAGGAAAAGAACTGGGCACTTTCACACTCCCCAAAACTGGTGTGCTTTTACACCCACCCAACCTCAGAGCACCTGCTGGAGGTGCTGCTGTGCCTCAGTGTCCTGCAAGGCAAGGGGGGAGAAGGAAGGAGCTAGAAATGAAGAAACAAACTCCTGGTTTGTGAGGAATTCCTGAGTCTGGTGACAAGAACCTGGGTGTCTATTTTGTGAATGGTTACTCTGCAGCACAAGCCTTCCTGTTGGATGTTCCTGTTCCATGCTCTACTGATGGCTCTGTGAAAGCACTTTTTTTTGGACATAAATTGGATTTTTCTTCAAGTTCTGCCCCAACCAGATTTTATTTGTGAGGTGAAATGCTGCACTCCCTTTGGGTGGGAGAAGTTGTACCTCTTTAAAACTCCCATTTTCCTTCTCTGAGATAGGAAAGCAAAACAGCCCCTTGGAATAACAGCAGAGTTCTTGGGGAAGAGCTGGAGATATCTGTGAGGCATCATCTGTTCTCTGGCAATGGAAATAGGAAGAAGTGAATGAGGAAAAGCAACTCTTCACTCGTATTTCCTAATCTGGAGGGACAAGTGGGCATGGGAAGTAATGACAGCCTGTAATAGCCTTGGCTGGCCATCTGGTAGGGGCTTTATTTGCTCTGTAAAATAGAGTGAATTTAATACTCAGCTTAGAAAAGAAATTGTGCTGTCTGAAAATTCAGTCAGCAAAACAGACTTCCAGGAGGAGAGAGAATTTCTCTCACCCCAAAAACATTTGTAGGCGTGGAGGTTCTGGAAATACACACATATATGTACATGTATTTTTTTTTACGTGGACACACACATGTATATGCAAATTCTTCAGAAAATTATTAAAGACCTCTAGGGTATGCTTGGTAAGGTTGTTGGGCTCCAGTGGGCTAAAGAACTAGTCACAGAAAAATAGGAAAAGTTTGAATTTTATATGCTGAATAAATTGAAAGGCATCGGCAGGAGCTTAAACACAGTCTTCAGTCAACAGCTTTAAAATAACACTTGAAGAGCTGTGAAATCAAAGATTCAAAGTTCCAGAGATGGTGAAGTAGCAAAATTGACATTTCTAACACAGTCAAAGCTGGTTCATCTGCAACTTTGGATGTGTTTTCTGGAAGGCTGAGCTGCAGGGGGCTCATTCCTTCAGCAATGCTTGTTGAGGTCTCCACTAACCTGCAGCTGTGTCATTTCAGCTCAAAGCTAGAATTAACTTCTTTAGGGAATCTTCATGGAGCTGCTTTCACTGGGAAGTGAAATATCCAGCATGTTATGATCCTGTGGTTTGTTGTGCAAAGCAACAACACAAGGCCTGCCAGCTCTCTCCTGGTATTTCATGATGCAATCTTTGAGCCAGGACTGAAAAACAGATTCTGGTGTGTCAGAGTGAGGATAGATCAGTGATCCTTAGAAGAATTTGGATTGGAAAGGACCTTAAAGATCATCTCATTCCAAGCCTCTGCTGTGGCCACATCCTACTGGACATGGGTCAGTCACATTCTCAAGGCTTGAGCAAAACCATCTGCACAGGTGAAACATTCAGAAAAACCCAGTAAAAACCTCATCCCAAAGATTAAAGAGTGCTCAGGTTTCACAGCAATTCAGTATTTACTGTCCTGATTGCAAAGCTAACCTCTGACTGTAGGGAATTTATTATTTGAAAGAAAAAATCCTCATGTGAAGAGCAGACATAGCACAATTTCCACGTGCACTGCAAATCATCGTGGCATGGTGACTGAACTAAAATATTAACTTGAGCTCAGTGAGAATCCTGAGTGTTGACTTGAGGCACTGACTGCCCCCAGAAATATAAAATACTCAAGGATACAGAGACAGGATTCATTTAGCCTGCAGGATGCATCCACATTCCTTAATTCAGGGTTCTCATATCTCAGTGTAAATATTTTGCCAAAATATTTTCTCATTGTATTTGGGGTTTTAAACCCATTTTTGTCAGTAATTGCTAGAAACTCAAGCAGCTTTTTATTATTTATTGTACTGCCTAAATAGTTTTCTTTATCCAAATGGAAGAGGACCAGAAAAAACATTTCTGCTTGATCTCCTTTGAATAAAAGCCAGCAGGTGACCACTCCAAATGCAGAAAAATTACTTCCAAATTTGATTTTTGTATCAAAGCAGTTCTCAGTGTGTTCAGACCAAAAGGAGCATCCAAGTTGTTTTATAGGAGATACAATTTTCAAGATATTTTTTAATCATTTAAAGCATCAATGCTAATGTTGGTCCTTATTTTTCGTTCTGGTAACATGGGTATTATACTAGAATCCATCTTTCTGCTCATTAACACTCCAAAAGAGTAAATAAAAACATACATCAAGCAACAAATGTGCTTTCTGAGTTTTGATGTTTATGGCACAGAACCTCATAAACTCAGCCTTGAAGTGTTTTGTCAGTGTTAGACACTATAAAGATTTGGCTTTTAGACTTTATTTCACAGCCTATCATTTGCCCATTACAGGCTTGTTTTTACTGAATTCCCACTGCATTTCATTTCTTTTTAAAAACATTTTCTTCTGTACTCATCTGAAATGTCTTCGTGTCTGCATGCTGGGAACATCCATATCTCAGCTCTCTTTGATGGCGTTCTCTGGTTAATTCGGGTGCTTTTCATATTTGATGCACTAATTGGCTTTTCACTGGCTGGCTTTTCAACTCTGCATGATAGATCTTAGTGCATTAAACCCATTTTTACCTTTGTTTCCTCTCCCATTCTCCAGCTTTTCCCCCCCCTCCTTTTATTAGTTCTGTGCCATAGTCTTTGTGTAATCACATAGATCAAAATTGTTTCAAATTAACTTTTTGCCCAACTCTTCCCTTACTCTGTGAAAGCAGACTCATTGAGGCTATGGGATAAAATCTGGAGTCAAGCAATAAATATATCTCTTTTAAAAACTATTTGTGCCAAATAAAAACAGCCTTCCTGCATGACATTTGCTTGCAAAGAGAATTCCCTTGCCTCTGTTTTGCTCTTCACATAAAATGTCTTATTTGAAATAAAAGCTTTAAAAGAACCCCAAACAAAACCATTAAAACACACCCTAAAATGTTTACTCCTAAAAGGGTGAATAAATTCCCCAAACTAGATCACATTTACATTAACCTTTAATCAGCTTTAAGATTCTTATCTGCTAAGGAAAAATGTCATACATAGGTTCAGGGAAGTGAAATGAAATGAAACTATGGAAAATTGAAATAAATTGTTCCACTCATCCCCAAAGGAGTGTCACCCATCTCCCAAGGGGTGTCAAAACCAAACAACTTCAATATTTTTCCTCACTTTTAAAAATTCTTCCAACTTATGATGGTGGCTGACAGCAAAGCAGGGACTCATTAGGGATTGTGGATGGGACAGGAAAGAGGGAAAGAAATCCCCTTGTCCATAGCTCACTGTTCCTTGGGAATTTTGATAGTTCTGAGACAATGCAGCAATGAAATCAATTCAGCCACATGCCATGGCAAAATTACCTGTATGCTCATAAAATGAGACACTGGTGGAAATGAAATGTTCAAAAACCTGTGGTTGAACTGGAATATATTTAATCTCTCAGTGTGAATGCTTATTTCTGTCCAATGCTTTATCAGTGTGCTAAAATTATTTTCCAATATGAGCAGAAGAGCCTGAATTTTACAGGGGAAGAAGACTTGGCAGCCTGAATATTTCCTTAAAAAACACTTTGTGAAGTGCATACAGTGAATGAATTAGGAAATAGAATAGAGAAATACAAAGCTTTGCTCTTTATTAGGCTTACTAGACAGACTAATTAATATTGCTAGATACCGTATCGGGTTTGGTGACTAAGTGGCCAATTCCAGCTGCCTTGGGAAAAAAAGTGAAGCAACTGAAGTCTAAATCACCTAGATGGGGTGAGGAGCCTTCTGCACTGAAATGGAAAAACTGGAGAGTGTTGGGTCATGGCATTGAATTTAATGTGGGAGTATCCATATCACAGCCAAATGCAGGTTCTGGACATGGCCAAATGCAGGTTCTGGACATGGCACCAGCCCTTCCTCCTGCTTCTTTTTCAGCACCAGCTTGGAAGCTTCATCTGTAGCTTAGAAGGTAAAAATAGGCAGCAGAAAGAAAATTTATTTGCAAAGCAGAGAGGATTGGTTTTAAACCTCATTTGGAAGCCTCGGAAGCCTGTGGAGAAAGAACAAAGAGCTTTTTGCTGGGCTGTGAAACATCTGGAGTAGTGATGAAAAATGATGATGATTAGAGGGCTGAGGCATCTCTCTCTGCTCTCCTCAGTGAGCAGAGGCTGGGGGTGTCCAGCCTGGAGAGGAGAAGGCTCCAGGCAGGACTGAGAGATCCTGCCAGTGCCTGAAGGGGCTCCAGGAAAGCTGGAGAGGGACTTGGGTGTGGGCATGGGGTGATGGGACAAAGGGGGAATGAGTTCAAACTGAAGTAGGGCAGATTTAGGTGGGATTTTGGGCAGGAATTGTTCCCTGGGAGGGTGGGCAGGCCCTGGCACAGGTGCCCAGAGCAGCTGTGGCTGCCCCTGGATCCCTGGCAGTGCCCAAGGCCAGGCTGGACATTGGGGCTGGAGCAGCCTGGGACAGTGGGAGCTGGCCGTGCCATGGCAGGGGTGGAATTTTGGGCAGGAATTGTTCCCTGGGAGGGTGGGCAGGCCCTGGCACAGGTGCCCAGAGCAGCTGTGGCTGCCCCTGGATCCCTGGCAGTGCCCAGGGCCAGGTAGGACATTGGGGCTGGAGCACCTGGGACAGTGGGAGCTGTCCCTGCCATGGCAGGGGTGGAAGGGGATGGTTTTGAGGTCCCTTCCAACCCCTTCCACGTTTCTGTGATCTTTCTCAGGTACCCTCACAGCTTCTCCAAACCAAGCTCTCAGCTCCCTTCATGGACCCTCCTGGTCCCAAATCCTTCCTGACCCCCTCCTCAGCACTCTATTCAGAGCACTCCTGCTGCTTTCAGATGCTGGTGACCAGCACATCCTGGGAAAAGGTTTTTATTTTAGCTGCTGTTCCTCAGAACAGTTTGCAGATGAGGGAGAGGCCCTGGGAAGCGCTGGTGCTTTGTGTGTCAGTAATTAAATCCAGCTTTTCTCAGGCTGAGTGCCAGCCCAAGTGGGCATCACCAGCAGAGCTGCTCACTTTGCTCTGCCTGGTTCCACATGGTGCAGGCTCCAGGCTGCTCTTCCAGCAGGGCTAATGGCATTAAAGACAGCTTTCCCCACTGGAGTAAACAGAAGCCACAGGCTGAATAATATGTAGCTTTTAAAGTTACGTGGATGGTTCAACAGACAGAAATTTTGCCCTGTTTGTGTCTCAAGTCAGAATATTTTCCACTTAAATTCAAATAACTGCTGATTTATGCAATAAAGGCAAAAGTTGGAATAAGTTGCATGGTCTTTTAAGGTAATCATTTAAAAATATTGAACATAAATGGAACTGCTTGCTTAAAATAGAAAAAACATATTTTATTCAGGAAAATAACTCCTTCAGATATTCAAGTATTCAGATATTCAACTCCATCAGTATTCAAGTACAAAACAAGCTGTGCTTTCCATCATCATCCATTTGTTCAAATGCAATATGAGATATGAAACACTTTTAGGAATGTTTATTCCACACTTTTTATTTGGTTTTATTTATGACAGCACAGGATAAAATTGTTGGAGATTCTTGGATACCTTTGCACCTTGCATTCTTTGATATTTTATTCCAATACTGGAAGCAAAGGGATCTGAATGACAAATATAAGGATTCAAAATGAATTGGGGAACTTTTCTTTAATACTTGGATTTTGCCAGGCAGTGTGCCAAGACAAGAAAACATTCAACATATCCCTGTCTAAAAGTGTCATCGTTTTACACAGGGAAACATCTGTGTGCCAAATGCTTCACCAAATAATTGAAACACAAAACTGCCAGAATTTTCTCTTCAATAATGACAAGGAATGAAGTAATTGTTAAATATGAGTTCTAGAAAAAGCTCTTGAGTCCCTTATCACATTAATAAGGTCACAGGGTTACAGGGATGATCCTGTAAGCTTGGATTTCAAACTCAAATAAGTTAGAAAAAAATCATAAAAACTTCCTGAATGTCAAGGCTGATGGTTTTGCATTTTTTTATTTTTTATTTTTAATGTGTTATTCTAATGAATTTTGTACAGCAAAATTATCTCAGATTATCTCACAGAAAATAATTTTAATTATTTTTCTTTTGCTGGTCAACAAAATTACTAAAAATTATTCCTAAACAAGACAAAAATTAGAAAGCTGTTTAGTGCCAAAAAGTTCAGCTCAAAACATAATTTTCTGTTCCAAGAAGCAGGAAATGGGATCCAGTTTTGATTCGCTGAATAATAAGGCAGAACCTACTGGAAGACTTCAGCATTTTTATTGTTTTTATTTTTTCCATTACTGCATGAGTGCTTCAAAAGGCACAATGAACCTTTTAACTCTGAATGACTTCACCCAAGTGCTCTTTGCTTCAGGACAGACTCTGCCTTCTCTTGCACCTTGGGGAGCTTGGTGCTCTGAGCTCGCAGTGAAATTGTTCCCAATGATTCCAGTTCCCCTGGACTGACTCGTGGAAAGGCTCACAGCTGATAGTGTGACAGAAGAAATTGAATCCTAAATACCACCTTTGTTAGAAGTTTTGATTCAAGAGAGAGCCATCCATTTTATGCCTCCTTCATTTTTTAACAGACTCGTTTGTGTGG
Source organism: Anthoscopus minutus (assembly GCA_013399455.1). Classification (NCBI taxonomy): domain Eukaryota; kingdom Metazoa; phylum Chordata; class Aves; order Passeriformes; family Paridae; genus Anthoscopus; species Anthoscopus minutus. Next base: position 560,425 of record VWYI01033420.1, read on the forward strand.
TTGTCAAAACCACTTTAAAGGCACAGTGTGTCTGCCATGCCAAATACAGTAACTCTTTCAAAACTTGCTTTTCCAGTAATGATGCTATTCTTTCTCTTCTTCTTTTCAGGAAATGGCTGTTTTAGAAGGCAATGATGTGTGTTAGCAACAACTTTGTAAATAGTTTTTATTTTAAGCAATAGTTCTCCTATTTATTGGTCAAAATAGAGAAAAACATTAGACTTTCATGAAGTGAAAAGGTGGTGCTGCTGCCTCAGTGCAGTGCAGCCATCCTTCAGTTTGTGGCATCAGAGTTTAGGAGTTTCTTTTCCACTGTAAAGGCCAGTATTTCTGAGAGGAAATGGCAGAGTAAATTTAATAAGCTTGATTCAAAAGTACAGAACCTGAAATTACAAGGGATGAGGTATCGGACATAGGAGGACCTTCCAATCAAAAAAAAAAACCAAAAACCAAATCACACTCATACAAAAACCATGCAAACTCTGAGACAGAAGGCAATCCCCATCCCAGCTGGTGTGCCTGATCTGCTGGCCTGGTGAAACTTAGAAATCAGTAATTATCCCTGACCTCCAAGCTGATATAAAAGTTTTAGACGAGCAGAGGGCTGCCTGTGTGCTTGGAAGGAGCAGGGAGGTCGGATAGCTCAGCTCAGAAGAGGTCAGTGTTGCTCTTACCTGTTAATGTTTTCAATTTTATGAAAAAAAAAAGTAATAATTTTGAAGTACTTTGAGGAAGTTGGTTGGGCATTTTCTGCCTTGGCTGTGCTGTCAGAGCATTTGTTGGGCTGCTCTGGCCAGCCCCTGGCACAGGTTCTGTGCAGGTTGGTGGCTTGGCTGGCCCAGGGTGGCTGCACTTGGCCTGTGACTCTGCACAAAAAATTGTATCTAATTATTTTACACTTAAATTTGCTGCTGGTCTTAGGAAAGTGGGAATAACTCTGCAGTTACCAACCCTGGGCTGCTGCTGGGCTCTTTCACAGCCAGGCAGGGATGGGTTTGCAGCAGGTGGAGTTTAGATCTCCGTGGATTCTGCTCTGCCATTTTCCCCAGTGTTTCTTTGCTTTCCTCTAACTCTGAGGAGCTGAGCTGGCTTAGAAAACACAGACTCACCACTTGCCTCCTTTTGTGAGGGTTTTCAGAAGCAACAAACAGATTAAAACTTGAAAAAAAAAAGCTCAGTCTCTATTTGTGGCTGGGGCAATGAACCAGCAGAGTGACTGGTGCCCAGTCCAGCCCTGTGACAGGGATGGCACCCGCTGAAAGAAAGTCTCACAGACATCTACACTTGGCAGAAAGATTTTTGAATGTAGAAGAAGGAATAGAGATGGAAGCAAGTTTTGATATAGAAGAAAAGAATTCCTGAGCCAGTCTTGCTGGATAACTAAGAAAGCAAAGGGTATGTTAGTTAGAGAGAGGTTTTTATGACTTAGAGCAAAGGATAAACCCACCTCAAACAAGATGTTTCTACCAAGCAGAAAGATAGCACAGAAAAACAAGTCAGCTGATGTTGCAAATAGAAAAAAGGTCTCAGAATTTTCCACTGCCGGAAAACTGAAAAACAACTTCTAGCTTAAACTGTAATGTACTAACTTTTGGTGATTGGAGAATAGTAAGTAACATGAATATGGTAATTAGAGTAGTTATGATAGGCTATTGATAAAGGTGAATGTATAGATTGGTTCTTCTGTAATAAGATGCTCAGCAAAGACGTGTATATAACGTGTTGTAGCCTAAACAAAGGGGTCTCCAGGCTGGCCTGCAGCTGAGCTGACAGCTGCAGACATGGGCTCTGTTGCCCACAGCCCTAAACTGCTGCAATAAACTGCATTTGGAAGAGCCCCTGGGGTCCCACATGTCTCATTTTGGCTCTTACAACCCTGGTTTTTCTGCCCCTTGTTCTGCTCTTTACCCCATGCTGTCCTTCAGGGGCACCTGGGCTCCTGTGCTGGGCTGATGGATTCCAGCTGCTCCAGTTTCTGTTCCCAGCACAGGCTTCTCCAGCTGTGCCTTTGCACCTGGCTCACAGCCTGGCAGGTGAATGTTGGGAGTTTGGCAAGTTGCACAGCCTGTGGGAAATATTACCTGCTTCCCCAGGCTGACAGGGAGAATTTGTCAGAGCAGTTCCTTGTTTTCTCTGCTTTCCTTGGCCTTATGCATTACATTAGGGTAAAAAGGTGGCATCAGATGGGAGGGTGATGAATTTCTTTAATTGTGGGGCTAACAACTTCCCTGAGGGGCTGTCACACACACTGGGGCTGCTTTTGAGCAGATCTCCCCCAGGGTTCTATCACCAGCACTTTTCCTGGCAGTGAAACCTCTCATCTGAAGCTCTGCTGGTGCTTTGCAAATGCCCATTATGTGTGCCAGTGCTCAAGAGACCACAATGATTGTGTCTTATCCGGTTATAACTCGTGCAAATGAAAATAAGGCACAGATGTGTAAGGCCAAGGTGATGCTGGCATGTGTCTGGGTGGGACCGGGGCTGTGCAGCCACTGCTGCCACAAAACCAGCTTAGAAACCTCCCATTATTCTAGATAGAAATCTCTTCCCTCCCATTGCTGCCCATTCCTCCCCTATTACAGAATCACAGAATGGTTTGGGTTGGAAGATCACCTAGTTCTGGCTTGGTGCCATGTGGCAAGAAAAATCTCATTCTAGGCCCTTTTTTTTGGGGTGTAGCAAACACTGGTCTTTTAATGAGCAGTTCATCCTTAGATTGCACTTTTTAATTTGGTGTGCTCATGATTTGAAGCATATTGCTCATTCTGGTGCAGCTTTCCACGGTGCTCAGCACCAGCAAGGCAAGAGAAAATTTGGATGTTATTTTTACATTGTGCATAGAAATAAGATAAAATAACATGTCATGGTAGTGGGTTAAAAGAAGAACCTAATACACCTGGCTTGCCCTTTTGTTTGAGCTTTTGAGAAGCTGTTTGCTGGGGTTTTTTTGCTGTGTTTTCTGTGTGGCACAGTGAGAGGTGCAGCTCACGTACAGGAGCAGTCGGATCCATTCCAATCTCTTCAGCCCCGTGTGGTTACAGAGGCTCACAAGTGCAGCTTGTTCAGCCCTGGCTGCGCTCACAGCAGAGATCAAAGTGAGCTGAGTGCTGCTGTAGCTCCTGGCATGCTCAGTGGGGATGTAGAGGGTGGCTTAGACAAGTTGGAAGTGAGTGAAGGAGGTCTGACATTTGCCACAATGAGCAAGTGTGGTTAAGGATAAACAAAAAGATTGAAGAGGAAAAGGATCTCTGATGCTGCTGAAATCAGTCTAATATAGTGCAAATAGTATTTTTGAGGTGTGCATTGGCTATTGATCAATGATATTCCGTGCTTATGGTGGAAATGGGGTGGGTTTGAGGGAATTGGGAAGGATTCTGTGCATTGCAGTGGCAGCTTCAGCATAAACTGGCAGCTCCTCTGCACCGTGGAGCACTGCAAGACAAAGCTGCCTGGTCTGGTACAACTGGAACAACACTTATGGCACTTTTGAATTAATATTTTTTTCTGTTTCTGAAGAATTGCTTTCATCTCTGCTTACCTTTCTTTAGTTTTGCCTAAAAAATACCCCAACCAAACTGCATTTGTGATTTCTGGAACCTAAACTTAATAAATGGATGGTGAAGAGTGATTGCTCTGTACTGCTGTGTTTAAGTGTCTGTGACTATAACATGTGATTATATCTGTAGGAAGTAAAAGATAAAAGTAACTTCTTAGAATTCCCACAGGTTTAATCCTGTTGTTCTGGAATTCTTGAAAATATTGCCTCTGATTCAGCCTTCCACAAGATTGTGGCTTTCAGGGGTGTTCTTTATGCTGTTCTGGTTTTGTACAAAAGTCTGAATAGTGATCCATGGATTTTTGCTTTTCCAATCACCTGTGTGTATTTAGGCATATTTCATAGTGTTAAGTTGAAATAAAACTAGCATTACTAGTATTTAGGTCTTGGTGTATTTCCTCAAAAAGGCCCATAAAAACCCATAAGGAAATCCAAACTATAAATTAGATTTGAGGACAGAAATGTGTTAGATTAGAAGTATTTTTTTTTTCAGGCAGCCCCATAAGGGGTTGGGAGAGTTTTCTTCATTTAATTCAATCTAGAAAAACAAACAGTAGCCTGCAAGCATTCTTTTTCTTACCCAAATGGCTCTTCTGCCTTTGCAAGGTAATGTGATTGTGGTTTTAGGGGGAACTAAGCCTGGAATTCTGCTAGGAGAATATCCAAACATTTCAATGTAGCCTCTTATATTGAAAACAAGATCTAATTATTTTTACTTACAGATGTTCTTCCTCCCTGCCAGAGGCACTGCAAGATAAATTGTGCAATTAGATTGTTTTAATTCTCACACCTATCCAGTATTAATGACTTTTTATTAAATGTTTTTCAAATCCTTTTAGTAATGTTATCTTAATTCTTGTAGCTTACCAGTGAAGAATATGAGGCAGTTCCCAATAAAATTCTATTTTTCTCAAGCTGTCTCAATATGAAAAGAATTTAATAAAGGACTAGTCTTGGGATGTTTGCTGTAATGAGCAAGTTTAGTTTCATTAAGAGGAAATTAAATTTTAATGGCAGAGTACATGACCTAAATTCTTTAGAGAATGCAAAGTGATACACTTCTGTGGAGGCAACTTGCCTGGATCTAGTCCAGGTAGTCCTAGGTTTTATGGCAACTGATTGATAATTAAAAATACTTGATAATTCAAATTAAAGTAATTGATAATTTACAGTACAATTAATTGTACTTTAGGGTTGGATAGTTATTGGTAAACACATTTCTGGAGGTTTGAAATGAAACTCTTCAGAGGAAAAGCATCCTCCATGAGAGTGCCCACAAGTCAGAGATGAGCAGGCCAGTTTGGACACTGGCTCAGGCAGGGTTTAGAGGTGGAAGCTGGGATGCAGTTTGAAATGATCAAATGTGCACAGACAGATTCATAATTCCCCTGCAGAGTCTAATGAATTTGCTGAACTTGATTTAGTCCCTGGAAAACAGCGATGAGAGGAGCTGCTTATGTAAGTAAGATTAGCATCTGTGCTTACATTAGTTAGAAAAAATTAGGAAGGTTATTAATGCTTCAAATCACTGAAATTAAAAGGAAGAAAAAAAAAAATCCCATAATGGCACATCCATGCTGTGGTGTAATTATGTGCATCACCCTTTCTTTGATTAAATGCAATTCAAGCTTCTGTTAAAAAGAAATAAAGAAAAAAAAAGAAGTCATACAACAATTACAAACCTCCCTAAAAGCCCTACAGCTGTTTCTGGTTTATCAGCTGCTCCAACCACAATCCTACAGACCTTTGGGACAAGCAGCAGCCCCAAGTGTGCAATATCTCCATGCTTTATTTGGGGTACTGGTAATTGCAGCATTAAATCCACAGGTATTAGATGTGTTTCAAGGCCTCTGCAGCTTTGTGATCTCATTGTGTTCCTGGAAGTGGGAGAAGCTGGTCCATGCCTGCTTCAGAGTTCTGTGTCCTCTTTATCTACAGACCATGTGTGATAAGGGAGGAGGGGGTGGTGGTTTTGCCCTAATCCTGACTTGCTTTGTGCCCAGCTCTGCCTTAGAGCTCCTTCCTCATGTGGGCAAAAGTGCATCATCTCCTTTCTCGGCAGCAAACACAGCGGTCAGAAATTTAAACTCTTGTTCAGTGTGTGTTTGGTGTTTAAGTTAATAGCCTTGCATTTTTTATATCAATATACTCGATATAATTATTATTTTGTAGTCTTTCAGTTGCAACTAAATTGAAGAATGGCAGTTTTTTGAACATGGGACAAATCTACTTTATCTCTTAAATTAATTAGCAGGAGACTGTTATAAACACTAGAAATAATTTAATAAAGAAGGGACTCCAGGTGGCTGAAGGTAGACTCAGGCATTCAGAACACTCCACATCCTAATTGCAATCCCATGCACAGCCCTACCTCCTGATGCTTTGGGGAATTTACAGATGAGCTGCCCTGCAATCTACTGGGAGGCAGGATGGTCACAGGGCTTTATTGTCACAGAAAAACCAGAATGTCTATTGAAGAAAACTAATTGCTGAGTTTTTGAGCTGGCTTCGGTGCACGATACATTTGTTCTGCCCTGTAGATTCTTGTTTGAAAGAATAAACTACACACATGCAAATAGAAACATATTGCTCCAAACTCTGTGGCATTTATGTACAATTTCCCTCCAATGACTCCAAGCTCCTTTTGTCTTTGTACAGGTGTTTAGTTGGCAGTGGGATTTTTTCCAAAGGTTCTCTCTCAATGCAGCTCTGCTGAAATACCCTGGATTGCACAGCCCAGGTCCTGAATAACAAACTCATGTGAGAGGCTTTAAATTATGTGCTTCAGCACATCCTTCTTTCATTTCAGAGGCAGCAAGAGTGGTGCAGTTTCTCCTTGGGGGTGTTCTGGGATGCTTCTCTCACCTGAGAGCAAAGAAAGAGCTGTAATTCAGGACTCTTCCCCAGAAACATCTGCAAAAGAGAAGGGAATCCCCCAAACATCTGTGCTTTTGATCTCCAGTGGCCACTGTATCATGGTTTTGTTCACAGTATTTTTCTCCTTCTTTTGTCCTTCTCTTGCTGAGGAAAATCCAGCAGGCAGTGTCAATATGACCCTCAACCCTCCAAATACCCACTCCTAATGACTTAAAGCCAAGTTACAGCCTGGCTGCAGAGGGCTCACCTATATATTTAAAATGAGGGGGGGTTTATGCCACAGACTTGTTTCCAGAATTAATTAAGGCACCCCCATGCAGAGTAATTACTTGCTGATAACTCAATATTAGCAATGAATTCCTGGTAAGTCATAGATGTAGAAAGGTTTGCACTGAAGTTCAGTGGCTTCCCCAAGAAGTGAGGGGATCTGTAGCTTCTGTGAGCTGCTTTGGGGGCTGTGCTTTCATTTTCTCCCCTGTGAACTCTCATCATTCATTCTCTGCCCAGTGAAAAGCCATTTATCAGTTTTGGGGCAGTGGAGAGCTCCTGCCGAAGGAAGGGCACCTCGTGTGTCACAAGAACTGGAAGGTCATCAGCCTTGGAAGGGTTGTGCATGGGCTTTGAGGCTGCATGAGAGAATTCAGTGGCCAGACAATGAGAAAATGTGTTTGTGGTGATTAATTAGCGTTGCCTGCTGTTGGGTTTTGCTCATAGAATGTGCTCCTCTGATTTGATCTGGCCTGGGCGCCCAAGGAAGCCATGGTTGCCACTGGGATACCTTTGTGAGTGTGGAAAAAGACTGAATAGACAGTTTATATCTGAAATAGAAGCAGTTGTGCATGGATTGATTGAAATGGAGCCCAGGGAGTGCCTCCTGGCATCTGCAGTCACGCCTGGGCTCAGAGGAGAATAAATTTTGGCCCAGCAGGGTTGTGAAAGGGTGAGAGCATTCAAAGCTGTGAGATGACCAGAGGTATCAGGAGTATCTCCAGCTCAGTGAGTTAGAATCATAAAATAGCTTGGCTTAAAGGGACCTTTAAAGGGTCCTCATCCAGCCCCCTGTAGTAAGCAGGGAAATCTTCACCTGGACCAGGTTCCTCAGGGTCCTGTCTGACCTGGCCTCGGGCTCTTCCAGGGATGGGGCATCCACCACTTCTCTGTGCCAGATTAAAAGTAATCCTGCCAGAGCAACAGTTTATACCTTCTCCTCTAAGTAAAATAAAGCAAAAATGGCAATAACAAGAAGTTTAGACTTTGGAGAAATGATGTCTTTGCAATATTAATGTAGAGGCTGGATAATGTACCAGGGGAGCACTGCCAACACAAAGTTGACAAAAGAATGAGTGTGGATTATGGGAATAAAACTGTTCAACCTCCTCTTGGCACCTGCTATAATCCATCAGACTTCTGGGAAATTCAAATGTGTAAGCAGTTCCTAGAACAAAACAATCACCGCTGCTTTCCTATTTTAAAATTTCACGTGCCTAGTCATGAGGGGAAAAAAACAAAAGATCTGAAAATGGTTACAGATCTATCTGCTGCCTTATTTAGGCAGCTCACATCTGAGATGGGAGAGTTATAGTGCTGAAAATTGATTTCTGGACAAAATAGGGATCAAAGAGGTAAAAATTGGAACTCACACCATGTTTTCATCATCAGCCAGACTTCAGACAGCTGCATGCTGGGAAGGCTTAGCAGCAGGCTGAGCTGTGGCTTGGTGATATGATAAACCTGGCATTGCAATTAGTGATGGAGGATCATTTGTGCCTGCCTGACACAAAGATCTGATCAGAGAAAACTTGCTTGGAAGGTTGGAGTTTTGTTTAAAGGAATGTTTATGGATTAACTTTGGAATGCAATGGTTCTGTGCTGTGCCTGGAGCTTTGTAAGTGGGTGTAAGTTTGACAGAAAGGAGCATGAAATTCAGGCTGTGCTCTCTGACTAACCAGAAATGCACAGTTTGTACAGTTGCTGATTCAGGGGTGGTTTTATTTATTTTTTAAAAAATGGAGATATTTGTTATTTTTAAAAAGGGAGATGCTTTGTTTTAGGAGGGTGTCTTTTCAAAGACTTAACTGAAAGCTGGAGCTGTCCAGAGAAGGGTGTTGAAGCAAGGGAAGGGTCTAGAACACTCATTTTATGAGGAGCAGCTGAGGGTGTTTAGTCTCTGTTAAATGACAGAGGATTTCCAGAGAGATTACACATGAACCTTGTGAAAAATTCACAATGTATTGCATAGAACCTATGACACATGATTTTCAAAGAAGTTCATTTTATAACATAAATCAGTGCAAACAATATGTGTATATTTATGCACATTGACTGTGCTCCTACATCTTCAAGTTTTCAAGATCTTGGGGCATGGTCCAGTCATAGGCTGGAAAATCCTTTTGCAATGATAATAATAATAATCAAAGTTGCCTCCCCAAAGCACCAAGCTACTTTTTTTTTGCTGTAGAAAAACACAGTGGTTACAGAGGAAACAAAATGCTGATAAACTGAGGATTCCTAATGTCACTTATTAAACAAATACCTTATTTAGCTGATCAAAACATTTATTGTAGGAATAGTGACATGTTTTTTTCTTTTAATTCCAGGGTGTATAATTATTTTTTAAGTAGGGGAATGAAATCTGTGGGTGGTGAAAAATAACCCCATACAGAAGGACTAGCAGGTGTGATGTTACTTGTTTCTCTCTGTCTCTTGTAAATCAAGAAGTCTATCTCAAATGAATCAGATTCTGGTAAAAACACCCCCCAAAATGACAGAACTTTTTCCCTTTAGTTCTTCCAGCTGAGGGAATGTTTCTCTTATCCTCTTTGTGAAAAAAGCCCTTACTTATTATCAACATCATAAATTCATTGGCTCACTTTTTTCTGTATCCAGTTCCTGCTGTCTCAAATGAATGTATTAAAACAAAATGTTAATTACATAGACCTCTGATGAACTTGCATACCTTTAATTCCCTCTGCCCTGTTTATAAGCTCTTCCTTACAAAATGTCTGGAAAAATAAAAAATCTGGAGTCTGGGCAAATGCTCCAGAGATGAAAGGATGCCTTCTCAGAGGGAGTGGTGTCCTCCAGACCCTCTGGGTTACCAAGTGCTCTTCTCACTGTGAATGCACAGCTCAGGGAGCTCTGAGAAGTTGAAGTAAGGAAGCATTTAAAGCTTAGCTCAATGCCAACTGCAGTCTTTGGGAAATTTCCCACAGCCTGAAGTGTCTGAGGATCTGCCTTTTAAGCCAAGACCTTAAAATCACTGTCAGATAAAGACAGCAGAGCATCAGATTGTAGCTGCCTACCCTCAGAGCTTGGATGAATATATTGAGCCAGCAGTGCCACCTCAAACTCTTCCTGGTGTCAGCAGAGTTTCCTGGTTTTCCTCTTACCCCTTCTGTGGACATGATTTTCTGAGCCTTAGAGAGCTTTCAGCCTGTCAGGGGCTGATCTGTTCCCAAGGGAAAGTCTTTTGGGAAGCTTCTCTTTCAAGGAGTGTTTTTTGTAAATAGGTTTTGGTTCTCAAAACAAGGTCACACATGTGTTCTGGATGTGTTTTTCTCTTGTTCCACCAATGGCACCAGAGAGGTTCCTTTGGCCAGGCATGTTAACCTGCATGGGAACACCTTATAAAAAGAGCTACAAACCCCAAATACAGGCTTCTGCCTCACTGGGATCAAACCTCACTGTTGTGATTTGAGCCCACTCTTCTATTTCTTGTCCTCTAGCCATATCCTTTCTGCTTTTATCCCCCTGATTCTACTTCTGCCCCTGGGCCTTGCCCTCCACACAGTGGTGATGGCTTGTGAGAGAAAACTGACCCTTTTTAAGAGCTGGAGGAGTGAATGCTGAGCTGGTACAAAGTTTAATGCTGTTAAGATGGAGCCCTTGAGGCCAAAAAATGACCTATTGCTCAGTGTTCTTGCCTTCACTTTTTATACACTTAAAATCATCTTTGGGAGTGGAGGGAGAGATTTGCTTCTCAGGGTCACTCAATGGAAGAACAAGCACAACACCAGCAGCCACAGCTGGGCTGGCTGAGCCCTTCCAGTGGTTTTTTGAGAATCTTGCAGTTTATTTCTTGCCCTATGACCTTGAAAGTATTTTAACATGGAGTGTGTGTGTGTAATTCATCTCTTGGTGGGCTGTCTTGTTCAGAACACGCAGGGTTGTTGTATGAAGCACCAATTGTTGTTTGAGTGAAGCTGGCAGGGTGTAGAGTGTCTGGTTAAACATTAAAACATTAAAAAATGGGAGTGTGTTGTTAGAAACTGAAGATAAATTCCACCAGGGTAAAAGAGAAAGCCTCTCCATAAAGGCAGAAGTTCCCTGCTCTCTCCTTGATTAAATTAGAGCTGGCAAGGATGTGAAAAGGCTCTTGGAGGGAGAAATACAGTTCCTGTAAGAAATACTGTCCAGTCTTTTGAAGAGAATCTATTCAAAGGATTATGAACTTAAAAGTAATCTAACTATGGTAAAAGTGGTACAAACTAAAGGCTCAGCTGTCTGCTGAAACAACACAAAGCACAGCTCGTGTCTCAGTTTTTTTTGCTGTGGTTTTGTACAAACATAAAAAACCAAATAACTGGGTGGGAAGTGTAATTGCCACACTTTGGAACATGGTGCTGAGAAGTCAGGGAGACACTTCAGCTCCCACTGTGGGACTTGGGGAACCTAATGAGAGGAGCAGACTGAGTTAGTTATGAGTTTTCTTGGGGAATTTCCAGCAAAACATTTGTTTCTCTATCCCTGACTGGTTTATCAATGTCTTTTTACATTGTTGAACCAGCCAGATGGTTCCCAGACTCAGCACTTGTCTCTTCTTCTGTGCTGCACCCAGCATCCCATGGAGAAAAGGTAGAAACAGTTTTCTTTTCTAGGAAATCCTTACAAATAAAGCAAATCTAGGAAATAATTTGTGCCTTCAAACAGTCTGCTGTGCTCAGCCACCACTTGTGCTTTGCTCTGGTAAATGTGATCAACTCCTCAGCTGTCCCTGCTCTCTATTGGGAAGGCACTGCCTTTTCCATTCCCTGTGGAAAACCTACATGGTGACAAATATCCAGCAAATTCCAGAGGACTGTGATTTAAATCAGATGCAATTTAACAGTACCACTCTAGGCCAAGACATTACAAATGCAATTTATAAAAAATAAAAATTATTTACCATGAAATACTACTTGCAGTGCTATTTTTTCACTTGTCAGCCAAGTCTTATTGTTCATGGATTTGCAGGCAATGGCAGTTTTGCTCTGTATTTTGATTTGCAAAGCTGAGCAGAAATATTGTTCCTTGTATTGCAAACTTTATAGTAGGAAAGCTAGAGGTAACTCACCTGATTTAATCTAAAGATATCTAAAGCAGTTAAGGGAAAATGATGTATTTCTGCCAAGCCATTAGGAGGATGCTTTGTTAAAAAGTTGCCCTTGCTTAAGTCTTGTTTTTATGGAGCAATTATAATTAGTTAGGACTGCTCCAAGTGTCAGCCAGGAGTCAGGGTGCTTTAGGGAAATAAGTCTGACAAGTTTATTGCTTCCCAGTTTGGAATGATGGCCTGCCTCAGCAACCTGCAGCATGCCAAATAGTTTCTGATGGGATGGAAACTAGCATTTTATTATTTCTGAAGGTCATAGAATATTAAATGTATCACAAATATACATAAACAGTCATAAAATGCAAATTCACTTCTTCTGTCAAGCAAATTTTCCTGTAATATATTGCTAGTTGGTTTCTTTTACTTGGCTTGTCCTGAAATCAGGTCTGTAAGATTGATTTATGGAGTGGCTGAATTTGTGTCCATTGTTTTTTTTACTGTTTTGTTGTTTTTTTTTTTAAAAAAGCTCAATTTACACCACTGAACTCCGCAGTTTCATATTTATTTATATCAGCTAAAACATAGTGGGGTGTTTTTTCTCCCCTTTAGTGAAGAACAATACCTTTTAATACAGCCTTTGTTTTTTTTTAATTGAAATCTACTTTGTCATGAGGGGTGGCTGAATATCAAATTGTTGCAGCAGCATGACACCAGGTGCTGTTTGCATTCCTAGATTCCAGATCTGCCTGTGGCAAGGAGAAAAGATGCTCCAATGTGCAGGTGCTGCCCCTGTTAGCAGGGAGTGACTGATGGCCCTTAATGCACTGGAAGGACCCAGTCCAGGATACCTTTTCTCCACAAGAGTATTTTGTCTTTCACATTCGCTGACTTTAAAGCTTCAGGAGTGCTGTCTTAAGAGATTACCTATGAACTTAGTGGTGGTTTTTTTTTCCCGACAATAAAATCTGTTTTTCTCTTCCAAAAACCTACAGCTTTCCCAACGTATTTTTCTCTCTTTCACTGAAAGAAAAGTCTGAAGAGTTGCAGAGATTCTTGGAGAGAAAAAAAATGTGTAATCATAACTTATAACTGACTGCTTTTGTCTGAAGATGTGTGATGTGTTTTATGAGTATTTTAGCTTTCCATAAAATGATGTTCAGCTGCCTGAATTCACAAGAAACGGCAGCAAAATATTTTTTGGTTTGATACTTAGATTTTTGAATATTTCTGGTTGACAGGATTATTCATGAAGGCCCCTGGAAGCTTTTCTGAGGCTGTCTTTTGGTAGGCTTTGCCATTATTCACTATGGTAAATTAGAATTAAAAACATTAGAGTTTGAGTCTGCCTTCAAATAATTTGTGTTTAATTTTTTTTGTATTTTATCCTAGAATTTGCTATATAAAAATATCAAATAGGCTTTATCCTTGTTTTTGAAAGAACTCCCACAACCTGCAAACAGAACTGGAAACTCCAACAAGAATCTTCTTGTCTGACCATGACCAAATCATAAACCATGATTTATGACCATTTCTTTGTTTTTTATAGGTCCTGAACTTGGGGCTGAAATTAATATTTTCTCTTCCACTAAATGAAAGAAGGCTGTGAAACTTTCATGCAGGTTTTGGTTTTGTGTTGGAAGGCAACTAGAGAGATCTGGGCACTTAGAGCAGTTTGCTACATTGCACACCTCCCAGTCTCTAAAAATTGTGCAGGAAACCTTGGGCAAGAGTTAATGAATGTAAATTTACAAAAAGCCAGGGTTTCTGTTCTGACCCAAGACTTCTGCTGGAGAAGGAGCTGCTTCAGATGCTCCTGGTGGAGCAGGGGAGAGGAGGACACCTCAACTCTTGCTGAGGAGGTAAATGGTTGTGTTTATCTAGGTATTATAATTTGAATTCCATGAAAATATTTTATCCATTTAGGACTTCATGTTTGGAGGAAGCTTCTGTGTCTTGAAACTTCCAATTCTAAAATCAGGTGTCTAATGTAAGGCATCTCTATAGTCAGTGGAGAAAATTGACCCTTGAGGAGTCATCAGGAATAATGTGGAGGGAAACTCCATCTGGTTGTGCCTCTCCCCCTGGGTTATTTTTTGGGGGGTCTGGAAGGAAGGAGGTGGCAGAAAAGCACTGGGTTACTGCCTTCAGGCAGTGGAACTAAGGACAAGATCAGTTCAGTCCTAAAAAAGCAGCTGCAGCTCGATGACTTCAGTGCAATTTCTGCTGTGACCATTGCTCCTGAGCCTGATTTGCAGGTAAGATCTGATGCTACACATGCAGGGACTGGCATCAGAACGTTTCTTCCTGGTTTGCTACTCCAGCTGTGATCAAATTACTGAATTTTCTACCTCAGTGTCTGACTGCTGTCAAGGGGAACAGTCTGCCTGCAGTGATTGATGGCAGCTCTTCCCATCACTGCTGCCTTCTGATTTCATTTTCCAGGCATATCTGTATCAAATTTTATTATGAAAGACTCCTGCTTTGTAATTTCATTATACAGAGAGAAGGAAGAATTAAAAGCATAAGCACTTTTGTAATACAGCAATATGTAGATTTTCAGATTCATGTTCTGAAATGCTCACAGAAAAAAAGGCAGAAAAAGGCAGTCCTGGAATTATGATTTTAGGCTCCGGAGAATCCAGCTGAACCCTTTGCCAGTACAAACAGGCAATCAGAAAAATATCTGCCCCAAGGGGATTCAGATTTGTAGACAACACAGGCAAACTGTGCATTAGGAAAAAGCACAGGAGAAAGTCTGAGGGGATGTGATGTGGAAGTGACAGAGCCAGAAAATGGTGGCACTTGAACCTGCATGCAACCTGTGGTGGCCTGGCCCCAGATCTGGGCTGGCTGCACATGTGGTGTCCCAAGGCCTCTCCTTGTCCCAGCTAAAGAGCTTTTGTTGTGGGGAATGAGCAGCCTGGGGCCACCAGGACAGGGCTGTGACAGCCTCGTGTCCTGTGACACACCTGAGCAGGGAGGGAGTGCTGGTGAGCTCTGCTGGTCTTAGTGGACACGAAATAGAAGCGTGGATTCGCATCACAACAGTGAGGTTTGATCCCAGTGAGGCTGAAGCCTTTATTTGGGGTTTGTAGCCCTTTTTATAAGGTGTTCCCATGCAGGTTAACATGCCTGGCCAAAGGAACCTCTCTGGTGCCATTGGTGGAACAAGAGAAAAACACATCCAGAACACAGGTGTGACATTGTTTTGAGAACCAAAACCTATTTACAAAAACCAGTCCTTGAAAGAGAAGTTTCCCAAAAGACTTTCCCTTGGGAACAGATCAGCCCCTGACAGGCTGAAAACTCTCTCAGGCTCAGAAAATCCTGTCCACACTCTGCTGTGTCCTGCTGCTGTCAGATGTGATTGGGGTCACACATTTGCTGCTCCACCCTGCCTCCCTTGGTGCAGGAGCCCTCCAGACCCTGCCCAGCACCTGGGGTTCCCCAGCCTTGCCCTCTCCAGAGCTCCACTCCATGGAGCTTTTCCTTAAGCCCCTTTATCTGGATCAGAAATTCCTGGAAAGGATGGGCTCAAGGAACAGAAAGTAGAGCAGAGCTCTGCAAGCAAAGTCAAATGGCACATAGCCTGGGATTTCTCAGGAGATCCGAGTATAAACTTAACCAGCTTTCCATGAAATGTGAGATTTAGAGCTTCAGCCCCTTAAAGCTGGGGGTTTTTTTGATAGTTGTAAGTTAAGAGGAAGCAGAAAAAAAAACTTTAGAAACCAAGTGGTAAGAGTTGTGTGGCCCAAAGCAGAAGGGGAAAATCTGACCCTGTTGAGGGTCTCTGACCTCTTCTAGGGGGTGTAGGAGGACTGGGGCTCATCATATTCACACTGGCATGAGATAAACAGTGACCCCAAAGCAGAGCCAGGAGTGCTGTCAATGCCATGCTGTGCCCAGCACTTTGGATTCTGACTTCTGTCACATACCCAGTGAAATGAGAATTGTAACAGTCCAATAATTAATTTTGGGTTTTTAAATGTTTTTTTTTATTTTCTATACAACAGGAAACAGCATTGATGGCTTGGATATATGCACTACAAACATGTTAGTCCCAGCTCATTTGCTGTCAGTAAATTGCCTCCTCGTTAAAGAAGAAAGATGATGACTCAAATTATAGTTGATGTTGCATAGCAAATAACAATTAAATATCATAGAGGAGCTTTGGTTGTGATGTTGGATGTTCTTTCACTGAAGTTTTAAGTGTAATCACTTAATGATGGTGATATGTGAATAAGTCAAGGGGAAATTTTATAATGTTAGAAAGAAATAAGCTACAAGCACAGACCAGTTATAATACAGGAGGAATGAGTTATTTTACCTATGAAACTGCTTCAGACTTGCCAATTACCTCAGCTAAGCTGCCTTTTGCACAGTGTGTGATAAAAATGTTGCTAGCCTGAGCCAAACTACTTATTTATGCAGTTCAATATCTATTTCTTAAGCTTTTTATTGGATTTTGTTGTGTTAAAAATCCCGATTTTTTCCTACCTAACAAGATCATCTACTTTAATTGCTCTTTACACTTGCATGGGTATAATAACTTGACTTTACCCAGTTCTTTATGATGGCTGACCATTAGGATCAGCTGGGATAGGATCACTGCACTTGTGTTTTAAGAAGCATCTTGTACAAAACTGAGTGGAACAATCTCATGCCAACAGAGTTAAAAAAATTCCAAGCTTTAAAGCCAAATAAGTGAGTATTGTGTCTGTAAATCCCATGCCTCTGAGTGATGCTGAGAGGTGCCAGAGGGTTAGTAAAGTGTTAATCCATGATCCTGGAAGATGATTTAATCCTGTAAAGGAGCACAACCCCTAAAATAAGCTGTTCTTGAGAGTCCTAAGACTGACACTTTAATTCCTTAAACAAACTGAAGATTCTTACCAGAGCAATCTGGTTTGAGCAGCTGAGGATTATAATACACAAATAAATAAATTTGTTCCTTAGCAGCTATCATGGCATTTAGAAATGGGCCTTTAATGACACATTGTGTTTCAACACTCCTAAATATTGAGTGAGAAGGGCATCAGTGCACTGATCTGACTGTCAGACACCTCTGACTAAATGCATCCTCAAATTGGGTGACCTCATATATTAGCAAGGTTTATTTCTGCTGCTGAATTCACAGCTCATTTGCTTACCACTCAAAGAAAAGGGAGGGGAAAAAAATAAAATCTAGCTTTTCTTTTTTTCTTTTAAAGGAATCCTGGCTTGTTGGCTGAGTCGTGTGTGTATTTCTTCCTAAATAACAGCATTTAGTCACTGAGGTGGGACTGACAGAATAATAGTATTCATCTGAATAAACCACTTGAATTTATTCTATTTTATGGCGATAAAATACCCATATTCATTTACTTGTTTTCAATTTGTGTGAGATAATGCCTCTCTTCCAATGCCAATCAGCAAAGCATGCAAATAATGATATCAGTGCATGGAATTAGCCCTGACCAAGAGGAACAGTGTGTAGTCTGTTGTACAAATAGTCAGGCTGAGTCCTTCCTTCCTATTTTTTTTTCCCCAGCTCCCTTTAAGATGAAATTCTGTGAAGTATGAAACACACAGGGCTTATTCACTTGTTTGTGTTGGGTGAGTGAATTCAGGGCTTGTGGGAGATGCCAGATGGGCTCTGGGAGAGACAGAAGGTCTCTGTGCCTCCACCAAGCAGCAGCAGTGTCTGTTTCCCAAATTGTGCTGCCAAGTGCCTCAAACCTGACCCACAGGTAAGAGGCTCATTTTGATACCCCTTCCATCCATATTTAATGGATGAATATTAATGTCCTGAATGCTCCGTTTCTTCCTGGTGTGCTGCTGCTCAGCATGGAGGTTTAGATGCTGCTCTTCTTCAACCTTCCTTTGTGACAAACACACCCTGCTGTCCAGAAAAGACACAGCAATGATTACACTGCTTGGGCTGCTAAAAATAGCCCCAAACAAAAACATAACCAGAAGGAAAAAGCCCTGTAATTAATTTCCCTTTCAATCTTGAGTGGTTGGAAACAATGTGGAGAAAACTTAGTTTCTGATGGCTTTTCCTGTTTCATATTGCTGTTGTTGGTAAGTAAAGAGATTAAGTTCATAAATTTATTCTGTTGTAGCCTGGTGCAGAGGGAAAACAAAAGTCTGTATTAATTTAAGACTGAAATTTCTTTTTGGGTTAATAAAAACTTTCCAGACCACAATATTCTTAACTAGAGAGTTCCTTGTGGACTCTACAGGCTCAGGGTGAGTGACTGATTTCAGTTTAAGCTATGTTTTAATTTTGTTATCAGTTGAAAAAGTTTAATGAATGGGAGTGCATTTTCCTGAAGAATACATGTATAAATATTTGCACTGATTCTGGTTTGTAGCTGCATGTTTTGTGCAGCCCATTTCACAAAGCTTGGCAGAATAGCTTTGGTTTTCACATTGTGACTTGCTAAATTTATCTTGAGAATGAAATGCCAGCAGGAAAATTTCTCGGGTTCCGCTTTTTGGTGATTTTCATAATGTTTTTTAAGTTTGAAGGAAGATGATTAATTTGGGTATTTGGGCAGAAAACAAAAACTGCAAGGGAAAGAAATTGGATTACATCAGGGGGATTGGAGGGGAACTTTATTGCAGACAGAAGAAAAATTGTAATTATGTACTGTTTTACCTATTTCATGGCATAGAGCTTTCTGAATAATCACAGCAGGACATCAATCATGGCAGGTATTAAAATCCAAACCAGACTTAGCAGTTTTCTTTCTGGAATACGCCTTCTTAGTCAGATAATCCTTATAAAAAACAACTATAGGATGCCTACTAGAATTCCTAAAGTACTGGTATGTGAGAGTGTGTAGGAAGTCAACTGAGTTTGCAGCAAATTCTTTAATTAATACGTAGATTTTTTTTACTACAGTAAATCAGAAAATGTGAACACCTGAGATAAATCAGAGTCAGAGAACTGTTTGGGTTTGAAGGAACCTTAAAGATCCTTTAAGTTCTAAACCTCCTGCCCTGAATTTGGAAGGGGTTAATACTTTGCAGTCCACTGTATTTTAGGCTTTTTTTTTGTCTTCAGTGCACAAGCCAATATGAAATTATAGAAGCAAAGCAATATATTGACTTCCCTCTGTGTACAGAGCTTTGAAATAAGCTTTTACACCCAGGTGGCTCAGCCAGCAGAATTCAAACAATAGAGACATCTTGGGCTGCTAGATCAATGTCTCATAGTAATGAAGTTTCTGTTTGAAATACTATGAGGGTGAATCCTAAAAATCAATCTACTTTTCTTTAGGCTAGAAAAAGGCAGTGTTAAACATTCATCCTCCCTGCCTCTTATTTTGGTGTTTAGCTCTATCTGTTAATTCTAGTTTCAGTCTTGTTAATTGTTATTTCAGTCTTACAAGGTCCTGAAGCTGCTGTTGGTTTGGTTGCACAGTGTAAAAGAAGAGAGGGAAGGAATCAGCTCTGAGATGCTCTTTTCCTGCTGTCTTCAGAGCAGAAAAAAAATTGAAGAATTAAAGGGTGTGGAGGAATAAAAGTGAATTGGGAGGAAAGGAGAAATGAGGGAGCAGTGTCTGTGTCCTGAGGGGACCTGCTGACAAAGGATTCTTCTGACAAAGACAACTTTCAACCCCAAATGCCTGTTTGAATTTGAGATGTCTTTGTTTTGAGGCACTGTGATCTCAAATAAAGCTTCAAATCCAGGGCAGGACTCTGCTTTCCAGACAAAATCTTGACAAACCTTGGTAGAGGTGTGGTGCTTTTCTCATTATCTCATCCTGGGGATCTGGATGAAGTTTTGCTAAACAGAATAGACTGGGCCTGCCTGAGGGGGAGGTGATTTTCCCCTCTGCAGCTCGCAGTGCTGGGAGCTAGGAAGGTGCTGAGAGCACTCCAGAGTTTTGGGGCACAGTGTCAAGGCTCTCTCCAACATTCCTCACTTTGGGGGTGGACAAAATCCTGGGAGGGGACACAGGCAGGACAGCTGACCAGAGGGATCTACCTCTGGATGTCTGCTCAGCAATGGAAGCTCAGAGAGGGGAGTGTGTGTGTGCTCAGTATTACAACATTTGTCTCCTGGAGCGATTGCTACAGGTGCTGCAGCCCTCCTTCCCAGGAACTGGCCAGACATTGCCTGCTGCTGGGGAGCAGAGAATAGATCTTTTGTTTTCCTTTGCTCCTCTGCACTGGTTTTGCTTTGTCAAGCTGCCTTTGTCTTGACTCATGAGGATTTGTTTGTTCTTTTCATCTTATTTTCTCTGCCTTGCTGTGGAGGGGAGTGATAGAGCAGCTTGACGGGCACCCAGCAGCCAGCCAAGGTCAACCCACCACAGAGAAAAGCTGAAAAGAAGGGGGGAAAAATAACCATTGTGTGTTGTAATGAGACTTGAAACCCCTTGAAACTCCCAAACCAGAGGCAAGCCTGCTCCTCCTGCCTGACCTTGTCACCTTAAGGCCTCCATCAGTTGTGCTGTGCCCTCCAAGCACAAATGAGCGCCCTGGGAAGGAAGGTGCCAGAATGGTAAGGAATTCTGCCAGAGCTGGTGTGACAGGTTGTGCTTGCAGTGCTGTGTGTGCACATTACCTGAGCTGTCTCCATGAGCTGGAGAGGGCAGGTGAAGCTGCCAGGGCATGGGCACTCAGTTTTGGAGCCACGCATTTAACTGAGGAACCTGCCAAACCTTTGTTTCACAGCTCACCCAAGGACAAATGACCCTTGGTATGAACAGGAGCAGGGAACAAGGACTTGCTGCTTTAAAAGGAGCAGAGGCAAGACCCCACAGCCTGCCATGGCTGTGGAACTGTGGAGGTTAATGTGCTATGAACTCTGATCCCAAAATAAGGCCTGCATTTCTGCTGGCACTGGCTATGCCTGAAGAGAAAGCCATTAAAAAAACCACCCCAGACCCACCTTCTTATATTTTCCAGGCAGCCCATGTGCAGGCAGGGCACCTGTGATCCACCTGCAGGTCAGTTCCCATGGGTTCTGCTAGTTGTGGCAGGAATCTGCAGCCCAGCTGCACCTGGGGGCAGGCTCTGTGTGCCTGTGGCTCACAGCTCTGCTTGGTACACTTGGTTCAGAGACAAATGTTCCCTCTTCTCCCTGGCTGCCAGCCTGAGCCAGGAGCAGTGACAATAAAACACTGGCTCGGGGGCTCTCAGAGGTGGGGATGTAACTCTTCCCTCATCCTGCTCACACAGCATTGTTATTCCTGTTGTTATTCCAGATTTATGGGTGTCTGAGGCAGTTTTCCCTGGCAATGGTACATAAGCACCCGGGGAGGGAGTTTTTCCTCTGGTGCAGCCTGTGCTGGGGGCTGGGAAGGGGCTGTGCCATGAAGTGTGACAAGAGAGAGGTTATGGCTGTGGGATGGCAGCATGACCCCTCTGGTGTAAATGCAGCCAGCAGGAGACCCTGTGGGGAAAAACTCCTTCATTTCTTTGGGATGGAGTGATGGCCATAATGAAGTTTGCTGACAGGAGCTCTGCAAGCATTGATGCTTTAATGGTCATGAAAGGCTTTGGAGATGGAAATGTCTGTGTAAATCCCGAGGTTGTTGATGGTGTCAGTGCTGGTTAGAACCTGGGTGGAATTAGGGACTATTTTCCTTGGGATAATGGACTCATTTTGCTTTATTGCTCTGTCAGGCTTTACCCTTCAGCGTTGCTGCGCTGTATCTCATAACTAGAATTACAACTTGCACAGCAATAACTATTATTTCCTCAGTTCCCACTGGATAAAATCTGTGTAATAGCCACTGAGGATAAACTTTCTCCCAAAACCTGTGTGCTACCAGTTTACAAAAAATTGGGCCTAAACACTGTGGATTTTTCAGATGGTTGAAACAGAAATACTTTTGAACACAATGAGACAGGAGATGGGAATTTAATGGCAGAAAATTTCAACATTTCAGCTTTTTATACAGTATTAATTGTCTCAGCTGGGGCAATGCCAAATCTATCTATATGCATTTAAAAATAGCCTCTTACCATTTAATTGCTCTGGCCAGACCTTAAACATCCTAGTTAGAAATCCTGCCATCTCTCCAAAATCTGTAAGTCAGGTTTAGGGAAGACGAAGCAGGATGTCAAAAATCTCTTTTCACTGCAAAGATGAACTGGAAGGAAAGGAGCAGGGTGAGAAGAAAATTACAGATGACAAGGCAAGACCATGAGCTGAGTGTTGGTGTCCCTGAAGTGCTGCTGGCATGGGAGCAGAGCTCGAGGGCAGCACCTAGGGCAAACAAATGTGTGAGCAACTTGTGCATCTCCTACTGCCTCCCTGGGGGAGAAATGGGGTGGGGTCACCCTAAAAAAGGGGTTTTGCTTCATTTTAGACTTGACTTCACTTGAAAGGCAACACTGAGGTTTGAACTGTTCTTTTGAATAAGCTGTTAACTCACAGGGGCCCTTTGGACTTCCACAAATGCTGTGGACAGCATGAAACCTGGTGGTATTTGGGTTTTTTTGTGACATGCTGGTGTTTGTGTTTGTTAAGCATCCCTGCAGCTTTTGGCGATATACTTCCACTACCTGCATCTCCCCTCTTTGATCTACTTTATTAGGACACAAAAACTTGAGTGAGTACTTGGTGCTGTGCTAATGATATCATAACCATATTTCCTCATGGTAATTTAACTGGATTTTTTTTTGCTCTGAAAGTTGCTGCAAAAACAATTGAAGCATGCTATTGCTATTTAGCAATTCTAATAAATACCCTATCATTGTGGAAAGCAGTTACAAAAATTCCTTTCCATTCCACCAAAATTCTTTGTGCTTTAATTTACTGGAAGATTACAATAAATATAGTGGTTCTTAGATTCTGAGGAATCAGAAATACTCAGACCTCCACACTTCAACAGACATCACTCAATTCAACTTAGTGACAGCTGTGCATTTCTGAATTGGGAAATATATTTTAAGCATATGGGGAATAGCTTACAGAATTTTTTTAAAGCCATGCATGTTATGTATTTTTTTTATTTAAGGTCTCAACAAAATTCCAGGTTTTCTAGTAGGGCATGTTGGTTTCCCAGTGGCTAACAGTGTATCTAAACAGAATGAATACTTCATTTCACACAGAAATGAAGTATTTCCCGGGGTGATCTCTCACCTATCTTCTTTCTGTTCCCAGGATTCAGTCTTGCTTTTCCCTCTCCTGCAGGTGCCTGATGTCTCTGCAGGGCACAGAGGGCTCTGGGTCTGGGTCTGGGCACCCTCCAGGCTTAGGGAGATATGAAGTTTGAACCTGGTATTTCCCAGCCCCTGGTGAAAACCCAACTCTTTCCAGAGGCAGTGCTCTGGTAGCAATGAGGCTGATTCTGTAGCCGTGGCCAGGAGCTGCTTTGCTCAGTTTGCTCTCCTTTTGACTTTGATATGCTCAGAGAGAGCATCCCTGACCCACTGCTATTTACAGATTTGCCTCTTTTTTTTGTGCTTCCTCTGGGCTTTTCTCCTGACATTCTCAAACTATACAACAGGGAAGAAGGTGAGAGTTGCAGCACTCAGGATACCTGTTCCAGGCAATTGCCATGCAGCAGTGTTTATGGAGCTTGAATGTCAAGCATTTTAACAATCTCATCTTGGCTGAACAAGATTTAATTATTAATAAGAACAACGTTGCACAACTGTAAGCCCACCAAGAGCATGAAAATATTGCTGGTTTTGCTCCTTATCAGTTCTGCTTAGCATTCCAGAGCTTAAAGGCCAATGGAGAGTCTGATACTATTATATCTGTAATAAAATTTTAAGGAAATAAATATTCCCTGTGATGTAGTGGAAGGGAAGGTGCCTTGTGCCATGTTCTCTGTTGTTACACATAACCAAAATATTGATGTCTGTGTTGCTGCAATGCCAAACATGAATTTGTTAGTGCATCTCAGAGGTGTTTGTCTGGTTTATAAGCATATTGATTTGGATGAACAGGGGGGTTTTACAACTCTGGGGTTGCTCATGGAAGCCAACAGAGCACCAGGCTGAGGGCACCTCTACCCAGGACGTGCAGAGATGGTGATCAGGATCCATGATCCAGCCTAAATCCATTTATTTATGGCTTCTCTTGTAACTATAGCAGGGACCAGGCTAGAACAGCAAAATTCAGCAAAGCAAGGGCATCCTCAGAGGGAAGCTTTCCATGGATTTAATCAAGCAACAATTGCCACAGGTCTTGCTATGGTTTATGCAGAAGTTTTGCAGCTGTTCCCAGGACCAGCTCCATGTGAATAATTTTCCACACAAGACCAGGCTGGTGCAGCTCCTAGGAAGAAACCTCTTCCAACTTCTTTTTGCACTTACAAAATGTGAAAATACAAGATGGAGATGGTTGATGCAGGAAGAACAGAGTGCGCCACAATATTATAAATGGTCATTTCTATAGAGTACTTCATTGTGACACATTTATTAGTGCTGTTTTCCAGAGGCTGCCCATAGTTAAAATCCTATATCTTGGGGACAAAACTTTGCACATTGCCAACAACATATGGCTCACTGTGGAAACAAACAGCAATTGAGTTCAAAAAGGCATCTTTTTTTTTTCCTGCAGCCACTGATGCCTCAAAGTGTGGAAGTTTAATATATTTTCAGTAATTACTCTCTGCAGTTCATAATTACCCAACATATGCAGAGTGGTGGGAGTTTCTTTGCAGAGCTCTGGAGAGTTTCCAGCAGAAGAAACTCAAATTTTAAGCACCAGCAGGAGAGATGAAACCCAGACATGACCCCTTCCTTGTGGTATTGGCCTGCTCTGTGCTGGACTCTCACTTGAACCCAAAATTTTGTGACTCCAGGAATTATATATCCACAGGGACTACATAACACATCTAAGGGAAAATAAGTTTTAAAATTATTATCACTCTGTGCCCCCCTGCTGGAAGAGAGAACTCAGCTTTCAAATGATCATATTTTTACAAATTCATTTATAAATATTTTGGTAATAAAACAGTCAGAGTACCTGTTCAAGAGCCATTGATCATCTCAATCACTCATCTCCTGCTACCCTTGGACTTAAAAGAGACAGATTTATTTCCTCCCCTGATTTATGACACAAAGATTTTTACCAAATCTCATGTGCCCAATGCTGAAATAAAAAGAAAACCCAATATTTGAATAGAGAGAGGAGTGGAAGAGGGATGACACTGCTTAAAACTACCTTAACAATACATTTGCCACTCCTGCACTCTTCAAACACCTGGAGATATTTGCATCTGCTTCTTCACCTATATCTTTGATATCTAAATATTTTGTATTGATTTTTAATCCAAATACAATTACAATATTAATACAAATACAATACAATTATTAAAGCTATTAATATTTAAAAATATTGTTGTGTTAAATCAAAGGAAGATTATTGCCTCTGGTGGGATTCTCAGCCCATGTTCAGTGCTGGGAACCACCCATGAGCCTCCTGCTCTGCCTGAGGGCATTTCCCCCTTTTCTGCACCCCCTGCATGTGAGGAAGTGGTTCCTGTTTGCTCTGTTTTCACCTCCTGGCAAGTACAACACCCTTGGCTTGGCTCTTCCAAGCTGTCATGGAGTCAGGGAATCATTCAGTTTGGAAAAGAGCTGTAGGATGTGTTTGTCCTCCTCTTGCTGATATTGTTTTTCCATGGGGACAATGCTGGTGGGAGGATTCACACATCAGGGGCAGCTCAGAAAACAGAAGGTGCCACGACACTGAACTGTGTTTTGAAGTCAGTGCAAAAAATCCGAGTAATCCCTAAAGAGGTAATTTATTTTGTTGTCTCATCACCTTCCATACACACCCAAGGTTAGTACTAACCAGGATGTGAATCCCCATGTGGAAAGAAGAGCAGGGAGTATAACAAATTCACTTTAAGCAGCTAAAGTGGCTGAAGACAGCCACTGGCTTGTACCACACATCTCTCTGTAAAACCTTTTTACACTATTTTTCCTTCAGTATCACATTAGTTTTTCTGTCTAGGCTGTGGTTTCAGCCTCAGTCATCTCCATTTTACAAGCTCAGACAAATATCTTTATGCATTTTTCCCAAGGTTTCATAATTTTTCAGTGACCTCATAAATGTCTTCACTTACTTGTGCTTTTTAAA
This sequence comes from Anthoscopus minutus, assembly GCA_013399455.1. Lineage (NCBI taxonomy): Eukaryota > Metazoa > Chordata > Aves > Passeriformes > Paridae > Anthoscopus > Anthoscopus minutus. Next base: position 586,213 of record VWYI01033420.1, read on the forward strand.
ACCTCTCTCTAAATCTCTTCTTTGTTGTATTGTCTCATATTTTTTTTTTAATAAACTCATGGAATTTAGCTTTGAGGCTGATAGGCAGTGAAATAGAAATGGTACCAAATTACACAGCTGTTGACTGCCTTCCTAGGACTTGTCCTACTTTTGCTTGTAAAAATTCTAAAGTTTCTCTCCTAGTGACGACTTTTATTAGAGAAGTGACTCGATTCAGAATGTATCTGCTAAAAATATAATTATAAGAGAATTGATTTGGTTTTTATTTTTTGCATATCTTTAGAGTTTTTTTGCTTTTTTGCTTCTCAAATTGATCTTCAGGTTAACTATTTTCTTTTAATCTAAATAATCTAAAACTTGATGGTTCTTAGTGGAGCTACTTTTTTAGTGAGGCAGGTCCTCAAATGCTGTAAACCAGGGCAGATGTGATAGGAGCTTAAATCTGAGATGTCCTTCACTTTCCCGCTAAAGGTGGAAATTAAACAACAAATATAACCCAGAATTATTCCTGTTGTAGTTTAATACTTACTTTTCTGTTTACATAAAAAATTTTTCAAGGCAATCATTAATTTTGTCACTGTGGAACAAGGTGTACTGCACGTACACTAAATCCCATCCATCGGGCAGGGAGATCAATGAATGAACAAAAGAACAAAACCACCCTGTAGAAAGAAAGTAAAATCTCCCAAAAATTTTGTTTTCCTATCCTTTCTTTGTTTTTTATTTAATATTTTGTTCCCTGCAAAAAAAGTTTAGGCTTGACCATACCAAACTGCCTTTTGAGTCAATCCTTTAAACATTCTGTGGTACCACAGTATATATGTTAGAGTCAAATATTTTAAGCTCCATCTGGTTTATTAGCACTAAGAATTTTCAGGGGTGTCTGGGAGAAGAATATTTTCTGCCTAAACTGGGAAAACAGCTCTGAGCTCAAAGGTCCTGTGCTCCTGCAGTAGGTAAGGTGGTGACAGTGCAGGGGATTGTATATTATTTTGTTTCTTTAAATTTGGAATTATTTTTTGTTGTTGTTGGAGCTGTGGCTCTTTTTATTACTTTTCATGGCTGTGTAGATCTAGTCTGCCTTTTCTGGGCTTCACAGAACTCTTGTGTAAGTGGGTAGAGGAGATAAATAAACACATTGGTTAGCCAGCCAAGATAAAGTGTAGGTGTGCTCTTGCATAACATCTAGCTCTCTGTATTTATAAAAATAAAGAAACATTTCAAGTTGCTTTAGGTTCCCCAGAGGAAGAAAAATTTCTTTGGGGAGAGGTAAATGTTTCAAGAGCATAAAATATCCTTTTCTTGCCATTATCTAGATTGTAATTTCCAGTGGGAACCCTAAGTAAAAAATGGCAAGTATATAAAGAGTTCTGTACATCAAATACTTTGACAAAGACATGACAGCAACCACTGGGATTGTTGTTCTTGTCACAATTTGGGATGAAGTTTTCCAAAGTAGCTAGCCTCCTTGTCCTGCTCTATTTTGGTGCAAATGAGGATAAAAGCTGAACACCCAGATATATCTGAGTGCTTGCAGCACAGCAGGGACACGTGCTGGCCCTGCAGTGTCCATCCCCTCCCAGGAGCCCAGGGCAGAAACCAGAAGAATTCAAGTGGGGCATTAGGCAGGATGGCCCTGCCTGTGCCAGGAGGGTGCTCCTTGGAGGACAGGCTGCCCCCCAGCCCTCCAAAAATGCTGCAGGCTCTGAGGCAGCCCCCAAAACCCTCCAGCTGATATTTGTGTGTGTTTAGCAAACACCAGCCACTTCTGTCCATCTGCTTCTCGATGTGCAATTTTTGATATGAACAATGGGTTTAATGTCAAACTGCCTCTCTTTACTTGTTGTGAACCTTGATTTGACAGCCTGTGCACAAACAGCCCTGTTCTCTTTGGAATTCCAGATTTTGCCTCCTTTCTTTGTGTCATTTTGCCAAATCTCCCCTGAGCATCACCACCCCAGGGTGACAATTCCAAGCCTGCTCAGCTTGGCTGCATCTAAGCCATTCCAGACCCCAGATGGAATTCTTTTTTCTCCCCCTCTCCTTCTTTTTGACCTTTTACATTTCTCCTGTTAACAGGGAGGTGTAGAAAGATGCAGACATTTCTCTGAGATTAAAAAGTAAGCCAATGTGGGGTTTTTTTTCCGGAGGATCTTCCTCCTTTTGCTCCTTCTTAGAGGCTCCTGCTACTTTTTATGCTGTCAGACACTTGTCAGGTTTATGTCTGTACCTCCCTGCTAATTACTGAAGATAATTTATCTATGTATTAACTACTACAGCCTTTTTGTCTGATTTTAATGGCTTCATAGCCACTTCTCAGTAATCTGTTTTATGGGTGACTCTTCATTAGGATCTGGATAGAGATATCACTGTAGGGCACTTTGTAGTGCTAGATTTCCAAAAAAACCACCCAGAACCATTTCAAACAGTGTTGGGACTGGAGGTGTATGTGAAAATCTTTAAAAAAGCAGAAAGCTACTTTAAAAATGCAAAGTATTTTTAGTACTTTAGCAAAGTATTTATCACATTTCAGGTGTGGGTAGGAGGTACATGTGTAGAGTGTAGTCTTGTCAGCTCCTAAAAACTACTGGTTACAGATCAATGTAACCCTTTAAATTGTATTTTCATTAACAAAAGAGAAAAACTGAAAGTATTTCTCATGGAATTTGTGAAAGAGCTGTGTACTTGTAAATTTTTGGAACAGACATGTTGATTTTGCTTTTAGTCTATTTTTTTTCATTACATTCTTCCCTTTTCAGTTTTGCTGCTGGGGTCAAAAAAAGCTCCCTGAAATGAGAATGGAGCAGGGAAAATATGACATCACATAATTTCTCTTATCTATTTTTTTTTTTGATGAAGAAATTATTGTGATTTTTTTTTTAATAAAGCAGACTGCTTTTTAGCAAGATGTTCTTTTGTTTCTCTTTAATAGAGAACTCAATAGTATTGCAATCAGCCTTTGACAGTCCAGGCTGACCAGGCACTGTGATTTTGGGCAGCTCAGAGGGGCTGAAGGACGTGCCTGAGAGGGAACACTTGAGCTTTGTCCAATTCCAGCCCTCCTGAAGAGCTGCAGGGGATTTTCTGGCACTCTTTTCATGTGGTTCTCAGCAACTGTTCCTGCAATTCTTCCTGATAATGCTCCCAGGGAGCCCAGGATGGAGCAGCAGGGACCTGCATTTTAGGGGGCAGATGCTGCATTTTAGCCACTGGCTCTGCCAACAATCAGTGCCTTTCACTGCCCCTTGCTTTGAAGTTTCAGGCAGGGCACTGGAGGTTGAATTGGACAATTTGTTCTTCTAAAATGCTTAAATGTGCTGCTTTTCCTCCTTTCCATCTTCATTCCATTTTTAGGGCTTGCTTTTAAAAGAGTGCTCAGGTTAAGGCAAGATTCTGGTATTGAAACCACTCCTTTTGGGGTGTTCAGTTCAAAATTAATTAGCACCACTGATCCTTCATAGAGACAGGTTTTTTACAGAAATGTGTTAACTTTTGGCTCAGCTTTGAATAAAGGTATCCCTGGTCTAGAATCATCAGATTTTGGCTATGTCCACAACAATAACTGTATTTTCATTTACCAGGAAAGCAAAGGGAGGATGTCCTTAGTTTCTCGTATCTTCTGCTGAATCTGAATAGGTTAATTGTGAAGGGAATTGGAGCTCTGAGAAGCAGAAATTTTATATCACCATGGAGCCATGGAATGGTTTGGGTTGGGGGGAACCTGAAAGAGAAACTTTCCAACCCCCAGCCATGGGCAGGGACACCTTCCACTATCCCAGGTTCCTCCAAGGCCCGTCCAACCTGACCTTGGACACTTCCAGGGATGGGACAGAACATATTTAAACTTATTTCTGAACATATTTTAAATGTATTGCCATTAAATAATTAATCAGAAATAAGAGGAAGAAACAGAATTTCACGGAGCAGGCTTGCAGGTGGTTTCTAGCTCAGGATACATTTAATCCTTTTTTTGTTTTTGCTGAACAGTTTAGTGGACTGTGCAGTGAGTGTTTAGTGAACAGGCAGGTGCTAGGCTTTTGGAGCACTTCTTTTACACAAAACTCATCATTTTCTGTTGTGTTCTGGGTAAGAGCCCCGTTCCCACCCTGAATAAATGAGTGACCAGGCACAAGAAAAGGACTGACCCCTTTTCTTAAGACACATTACCCAATGTTATGCGGATTGACTGCTGCTCACACTCCCTGTCCTGGAAGATTTAAGCCCTGTTTGCAAGACTGTAAACCCCAGAGATGAGCAAACATGAGGGATGAAGTGAGAGAGCTAAAATCACCTTGAATAATGGTGCTCCATGGCAATCACAGCTGGCTTTGCTCTTATGGTAATAGAGCTGCATGCAGGGGGTTGGGATGTAATGAAGTTTTGTGCTGTAGACCAGGGAATCTGATGTAATCAGATTGATGGAACAAAATCAGATATTCAAGGGAGAGGCAATTAATCCTTCATTTAAAGACACTCAGATCAGCAAGACTTCTCCTGTTAAGGACATAAATAAGTCTTTAATGTGGACTTCATGATAGGTAACTCCTGCAGAGGCATCTATCAACTGTGTATAATGGTAATTTGCAGCTCCCTGAGGAGTTTGAGTCAACAGCTGACAATTTCTCAAGTTTTTTTGCTGCTAGCATTCACAGCAGGGTTAGCCTCTTGCTCAAGAAGTGGGCCTGGCCCTTTAGAAGATTGTTATCACTCTAATTCTCTACTGTTCTGAAGAAAATAAAAAGTTTGGCTTGAAGAAAGTGAAAGGTTGGCTCTAAGAAATGATACATTGGAAAGCTCCAAGCTTATGAAAAATTCCACATCAAGCTCTGGTTCATCTGTGCATATAAAAAAAAGGCTGGTCTGTCATTAGGGTTGTTCAATCAGAATCAGAGCCCTGCTCATTAGGACCTCATTCAGAATGCTCATGCTTTGAGACAGATCTTAAAAATAATTGCTTGACAAGCGTGATTTCTTGTAATATGTTTTCCTATTGAAAGCTGTGTGAGTAGTTTTATTCTTTTGTGGAAGTTCTCTACTATTTTTTCTTAGTTTTACTGAGGCTGGAATCTGTCATGTCCTTACCAATTTAACCAATCATTATGGAGCTTTTTTAGCTAAAGAAATAAAAATCAATATTTCAAAGACCAAACTGCCACCAGATGGCTCAGTCTGGTCCATCTTGATGCCTCCAAGGCTCTCTGTGTCCAGGGAAAAGTGATTTTGGCACAGTCCACCCAATCAAACAGTTCTCATTGTCTCTTAGGCAGCTCATGTGGATTGAAGATTTCTTAATTAACTTTTTCTTCAGATTTCTTCATTTTCTTCCTTGCCCCATCTGTGCCAGCACAATGTGTTGGTCAGTTATTAGCCAAGAAGTAGCAGATTCCCTTATAAGCAGTCTGACTGGTAAAAGAAGGAAAGGGAAAAGGGAGTTTTCATTGACATGTTCAGGCATGCTGAAGAACCTGTGCCAGGAATTTCCAAGGAGCTCTGGAGGTGTTGGGGCACAGTGCTACCCTCAGAGGAGAGAAAAGGGAGCTGGAGCAGTTCCACAGAGCAGCCCCACAGCACAGCAGCCTCATGCAATGGTTTTCTGAGCAGTCCCTGGAGCAGCTCCAGCTCTGAGTGCAGGAGTGCAGGATCTGCTCTGCTGGAGCCAAATGGATAAAGCCTGTAAATAGAAATGCTCACCCCAACCCTTTCTTCATATAAATTAAAAATAGAAGTGAGGTCAGAAGGGGAGCTTTGCCTAAATCAAGCCTTTGTGACAAGTTAAATTAAACATTTAATATAATTCTTTTATTTATTGTTACATAGACGGTCATAACTACTGATGCTGGTTAAATTTTATACCTGTGCAAAGTCTCCCTGACTTTATTATCCAATCAGATCAGTTATGCATCTAACTTCCTTACCAAATTCAGTTAGTGTATTCTACTGAAAAATAAAACTTCTGAGTGGGACTGAAAGTGATCCCTCATGCAAAAGGAAAAAGAAGAAAAAAGGAAAAAAATCTTATTGTAGAACAATATTTTTCTCTCTTTTCAGTTTTCCTATACAGGGAGACTTCCTGCTTCTGTTGGTAGCTCTCCATATTCATGAAAGATAGAGACAACAGGTGTTTTGGAGAAAGGTATTTACCTTTTTGAGGACTAGGCATGTTCCATGTTAATGTTATTATTTTAAAAAACAAGCAGAAAAAAAAAAGTTTTCTGTGCTTTCAACAGAAATTCTCGCTCATTACAAATACAGGAAGTGAATTGCCCTGGTTTTCTTTACAGTGTGATTTAACACACTCAGGAACTTTATGATGTCTCTCTTAGCCTTTTCATCTCTAGATTAAACACCTGCAGTTCATGAATTATTTGTTTTCACTGCAAAGGGATATGAAGTAAGTAAATTGTATCACGATAGTCACAGCATGGTACCCTAAAAATATCTCCTTACATGTGTTTGAGACACTGCCAGATGTGACAGAGCATATGAATAAGAAAATAAGCATTAAATGGAACAGGAGAAGTACAAAGAATTACAGAGTAGGGAATGAACTAATGTATTTACCAATGCTGATTAGAAAAAATAGTAAAAACAAAACATAAAAAAGAGGGAGCTGCTGGCAGCTGCATCCCAACCAGCTCTAAAGGAATGGGCTTGTGATGCTCAGGAGGGTCGAGGTAATTCCACACACATCACAGTTGCCAAAGGATGACCCATAGATTGATAGGATGTCTAGCAGAGGGACACTTTGCCTGGAAGATAAAGACAATTCAGTGTTGAAGAAAGAGAGCAAATAAACATTAAATTAATGGAATTAGGGTAAATCCTGACTCCTTGCAGAGCAGAGGTTGATTAACAGCAACTCTGCCAATAAAGAAGAGTTAAACAGAAAGTAGCAGTGATCTATTGACAGGAACTGGAATTTGGAAATTAAACCAGACTCTGGGAGGAAAAGTCCTGGAGGAGGAAGGATGGGTCAGAGCTCCTCCCTGGAAGGGCTTCTGTGGTTTCTCCTAAATGAACATTTTCACTTTAAGAACCACAGGGTGCTTTGCTCTGATTTGCCTCCTGTGGCAGTTTTTGGATTCCTGCAGATGTACAGGCAGGAATTTTACCCATTCCATATGGGTGAAAAGGTGTGAGACTGCTCTGGTAGCTAATTAAGGCCAGGATGTAATGATGATTCTGTAGTTTTGTCCTGAATCAACAAAGAAGGAAAATGGGCTGATTGAATGTGGAGCCAAAAGGAGCCCAAAAACCCAAGTGATAATGAAAGTTAAACCCAGTGTAGCCCTGTGAAAAAAAAAAGGAAATAAATGTGTTTCCCACTAATGTTGATAATTTTCCTATAAACCCCAGTTCTTTTTCAACAAATTAGAAGTTGACTGTAAGGAAACAAGAAACTAAAACTGCTTCTGCTTGTTATTAAGAAAAGATTTCAATTTCCTAGGGAACAGATAAACCAAGCATCAAAGTATAGCAACATGACATTTCTTTTTATTTTTAATTTTTCATGTGACATTTTCATTGGACACATCAGAGAAAGCAGCAGGCAGGCTGTTTTGGCTTTAAAGTCTGAGAAATAGGAATAGAAGAAATAGATAGTTCAGATTCAAACAGATGTGAGATCAGCATAAAAGATGCTGTTTTGGGGAAGCCAGTGACATTAACAAATCAAGAAACCCCACATTTCTGTCTGACTGCTTTTCTTTGCTAGATCTCTTGAGGTTGCCAGCAGCAATCACTTTGTTAACCAGAAAACAAAATGTTAATTGAAAATTCACTTAAAAATGCAACTTTCTGAATAAATCCAGGTCCAGAACAAGGAATGATGCAAACCTAATGGATTATGTTACAAAGAAAGAGCTGGCAGCTGAGATAAAGTGCTGGAGGAGTTTCATTGAATGTTTGAGGATTGAATAGTGTGAATTATTACCAGAACTCCCCACAAACCAAAACCAACTTAAAATTGGAGCATAAACCTAAAAGCTTTAAAATGCAAAGAAATGGAGCAAAGTCTTGTTCTGGGACTGATGCTGAGACCCAAAAATCTGGAATTGCTGGTGTGTGATGCTGGGCAGGGTCAACAAGAGGCAAAGGAGAAAACTAAAAGCCACAACTACCCCCACACCCGTCTCTGCTGCATTTCTGCCTTTCAGAAATCTGTGTCAATGATTAAAAACACAGATATTTAACCCAGACCAAAATCAAAGCATGAACTTCCAGCAGCACCACTGCCACCAGAAATGTTCCCATTCCTTGGGAAAACAGAAATGTTTCCTTGGCTTGCAGTCGTCTTTGAAGCCGAATCTTTTCATGTGAAGTCTTAAAGCCTTGTTTTCCCTCGTGTTTAGCCTTTGGAAAAGAGAGGTCACATCTGATCTATGGGGCAGCCAGGCTCTCCAGCCTCCCCCCAGCAGCTGAGTGAGGGGATGTGCAGGACAGAGGGAGGAGGGAGTGACTCGTGTGTGCTCAGCCAGGCTGAGCCTTTGGAAAAAAAACAACTGTCTGTCCATCATCTTCCTAGCCAGGAAACAGAAGCTTACAAATATAATCAAGTGCAGAGACAGGTAAGGTGACTTTGTGCTGTCCTAAAACAGGTTAGTGTTTCAAATTGTTATGAGGGTGGGAAATTTCTCCTGATCTTGACATAATCAAATGATTTGTTTTATTTTTAAGAATTCATTCTGAATTTAGGTCCCCAAGTTTAGTTTTCTAGGACTTGCACAAGACTTCCTGTATCTGTTGTGTTAAAGAAGATGAAATCCTCTTGCTTTCCACAGTTTCAAGGCAGGATTCTGTGGATGTGGTCAATCTCCCCAAGATTTAGTCCTAAAGTGGCATTTAGCTCCATTTTCCACCAGAAATTTTAATGTGATATTCTCCTTATCCTTTGGGCTTATCTGTGTGTTGGCTTGAGGGGCAAAGGGCTGAAGGATCAGTACTGCAGGGCTGGGTCAGTTGATTCCACAGTTCAGTCACACTGCAGGATTATTCTGCTTTCCTTCCTTCAGATGTCTGCTTGATCCAGACATATTCTGCCACAGTGACCCCCTGGCTCCTGAGAACCTCTCAAATTCATATTCCAAAATATGAAGGGATAACCCATGCATTTAGCTGTGACGTTGGCAGAGTCCTCAAGAAGTAAATTCCCCTGACACACTCTCAGTCTAAATGCTGAGTAACTCTTCCAGTGTTCAGAGCAGATTTTAATTCTGTTCATTAATTTGTAAAGCAATTACAAACTCGTGTAAAGTCAGCGGGCTTCAAAGAAACAACTGAAAAACCAAAAGGATTGAAAAACAGCTACGAGGCAAAAGCATGTTAAATATCCAGTTTTGAAAACTAACCTTACAAAAGCATAAATATGATTCTGTTGAATCATACAAATCATAAAATTCACATGTTTAACTGATCATCCCTGTTTCTCTGCAGCTTGCATAAAGTGAATTAAATTACTATTTCTACAAAATGAAAGTGGCTTTTCTATGTATAGATCAGTGGACTCAAATCTTTGTTCACGCTGCATTTACTGTTACAAATCTGCCAATGACCACCCTATTACCCCTGATTTATCTGTGACACTGTGCTCTGCTGTGCTGAGGAGCTGATCAATAGTGAATCAATCCTGATTAACTCTGAACATTTCTCTCATGGATCTGCTGCTACTCGAGGTGTGCTCAGTGTGCAGCAGCACAGGGTGGTGTCCCTGGCAGATAATCAGCCTCTTCCCTTGCCTCTCTTATTCCTGTATGGGATCAGAATATATGGGAACATTTGCAGCACAAGGCTGAGGCATTTGAGTTCCTTTAAGCATCAATTGCATTTGCTGCTTGCAAATCAGGAGATGGCTTCCATTTAATTGTAATATAGATATATCTTTATATGTTATTAATGAGTAAAAATTACAAAATCATTCTGGTTGGAAAAACACCTCTAAGGACACTGAGCCCAGCCTTTAACCAATCACCACCTTGTCAGCTCAGGTTAAGATTTGATCTGTGGTGTGTTCATGGGAGCAGTTTCATGGCCTTTGATAGAATTATCTATATGGATAAAGAAATATATGGATAAAGAAATATAATGTAAGTGGAAGAGAAAATCCTCAAAGGGAATGCTTATTTGTTTAAATTCTGGCTTCACTGGAACTGAAAATGGAGAAAAGAAATTCCACAAACATTATGAAGCCCTTTCTTAAGCTTATTTCTGAAACTGTATCCTCTACTTTAGGCATAATTAGAACAAAGCACTGCTGTTTTCTAGATGTGGCAGGCTCGGCCTTTGCAAGCTGGTGTGCAGAAGTCATTTTGTGCTTCAGTAATTTGAATTCATTTTTTCATTTAGGAAAATTACCAGATAATTATGTTTAGTGTATTGCAGATGTATAAAATCAACTTGTTGCAGGGGCACCCAGGCTGTGTTGCAGGCAGCTCTGGCTGCTTGAGCTGTGCAGTTTGCAGTTATGGCTGCACTGGGGCGTGAGGGAGCAGCTCTGTGTCCTGAAATTCAGTGTATATGTGGTGTGTGGGGAGGATGTTCAAATGGTTGAAGCAGATTTTCCTCCACTGGTTTTGCCTTTCCAGCTTGGGAAGAATATCTGGCTCTGACCTGGAAGCCATATGGCACCAAATTTGCTCGTGCTTGAGTTTGTCCATACAGATTTAACCTCGTTTTGCCCCTGCCCCTCTCCCACCAGTGTCTGGTTTCCTGCAGGTGAATTGTTTGCCTGTTCTGAGTATTCATCTCCTTTGGGATTCTGCACTTCGGGGATGTGAAGGTTCAACTTGCATCTCAATTTTTAGGTGCTGGAGACTTGGGAGAAGTCTTTGGCTATGCCCCTGAGCCAAGCTGCCCTCTCCTCTCTTGGGAAGGTCAAAATTTAATGCTTGAGCAAGTGGCATTTTCTGGCTTTTCCTGCAAACCTTGTGGCAGGTGTTGAAGGTGCTGCTCTAGGAGGTGTATGCCCTTAGGAATTCAGTGTGGAGCTTTTCTCCTGACTCTTCCTGAAGGCTTGGAGAAATTCTTGCCTCAATTCCTTACCAATAATCCTGGTTTGTGCTCCAAAGGTGATGTAGAAAACACAGCAGCTTTGTCTGTCACCTGAAGGGAAATAGAAATATGTCAAAAAACCATATATTTGTAGATGGAAGTGAGTGATTTGTAATAATTTTTAGGTGATTCAGAACCCTTTGCTTATTTATTTTCTAATCGAGAGATGCAGGTGGAGCAAGCACAATTCAGCTCAAGCTCTTCCAGTACACACATGGACTTCCTCAGTTTCTCATCCCAGCTGACTTGATGGACAAAGCTATTTTGACCCAGGTTAGCTGGTTTTGGTGTTTTATTTATCTTAGTCATTTCTATTACTGAAAGGTTTGAAGGAAATACGTAGTTTTAAACCCCACTAAAGAGTGGAGGACTAATTGTTTTTCCATCCCCCCCCATTTACTCCATCATAAAAAAAACCCCATGAAATTATTAATTCTAAAGTTTGACATTGGAGATTGCTGTTAAGGACCGTTTCAAAGCAGAAATTGAATTGTTGAATTCACCAATGACAGGAAAAGAAAACTCCTGGAGAAGCTGCACTCCTGATGTATGGATGTGGAGACTGGTACAAAACTTCCCTAATGCCAAATAAGTACAAGGATTTGAAATAATTGGAATTTTATTTATTTACAGAGAATTACTTAAGGTGCCATTGATTCAAATTCTTCTGCTGGTTATGGCACTGAGGTGGTATTTAAAATTTTATAGCATTTAAAGCAATTATTTTTCTGTTGGATATTTCTTGAAAGGTAATTTTCACACAATTTGCTTTTTATAGGTAAAGGTTATCTTAAAATATTACCACTGATAAATGGGTCTGACGACACAACAGACTGCCCATTTTTTTTGTCCTGAAATTCCAGTTTCAATGGATTTAGGGTTTATGATTTATGTGTTCTCAAGGAACATCTTTGTTTAAATAAAATTAAATACTTGACTTCTTAAAGGTCAGCAGGTTATATACAGCTAAGGTTTAAAAAATATTCAGAATGCTAAAGAATTAGACTAAGAAACTGTTTCATCTTATTGATGCAAAAAGTGTAGTCATGGAGACTGAATCTGTAAATGTGCAAAATCCATGAATCAGGTTGAGAATGTGAACTTAAACACAAATTAATTTGTACTTGTTTCATGCAGCACCATTAGAATTCTTTCCACAAATAAAAGTGAATGGGGTTTGAATCCACTTTAAGTATAGTGTTAGACAAAAGTAAGTAGTTTAAACTTGAGAAATCTCTCATATTCAAAAGTGTTACATTTATGGTGTAAGGCTGTACATAGAAGCATGTGAACAGCTTATTATAATCTCTGAGAAGAAGTGTTTAATGAATTACAGTTAGATTTTCCAGGAGACAGTTGAAAAGTGAGAAGTTCCATGCTTACAATTAATCTGTATTTGTCAGAAAAAGAGCAAGGAGGAGGAGGAGTACCCAAGTTGCCCTCAATTTGTTCTCTAATTTGAGCTGCAGCCTTTCTTTGCAGATATATCTGGAGCATGATGAAGTGTTCTTTCAGTGTGTGGATGCATATAAAAGCTGTATACAGGATCTAGAATTAGACTAGCACTTGTCAAGAGTAATATCAGTGCCATACAGGTAGTAGATTAAATCTTCCATCTGTAAATTAATTTGGTACATGCAGAGCAATTGAATCTGAAAATACAATTTATAGAAAATATGACTCTGATGTCAGTGCAGGCAACACCAAATTAGTCATTAATAATAAATTTCTTTATCAGTATTGGCATTTTTTGCATAGGAACACTTGCATGTTATTCCATGTTCTTCTGTGACTGCTTGCCATCATCTGAAATTTTGGCCAGTTTCTGCTGACTTTAGCCTTTGGTGTATAAATTTACCCACCAGATTGCTTTCCTGAAGGCCTTTCTGTGATAAAGTTTTGCAAAATGAGATTTTGAAAAATCCAATAGATTCATTCATTCACTTGATGCCATGATTTGGGATGGGCTCTTTCTCCTGCTCCTCACCCTGGGAAGATCCTGTGATGTGCAGTGCTTCTCTTCCCTGGCTTTTGCCAAATGTTACAGCTGATGTGCAGCTGTGGTGGCTTCTAATAGAACTGCCCCAGTCCTTGTGAGAGATTTCTGTCACCTGAAACCTGCAGGATCCTCAAACCCTTGGCACAAACCATGACATCTTAAAAAGTGGGACTGGAGGTTTTCCTCTTCTGAGTGCCCTTGCCTGGGGGCAGGGTGAGTGTGGAGTGAATGAGGTCGCTCTGTGTCCTTCAAAAATGTGGGAAAACTCGAGAGGTTTCAATTTTCCTATTCCCAAAAGTAAAGAGTTTGGACCCCAGTGCAATATTGCATGTGAATGGTTTTATGTTCAGTGTTATGATGATGCAAGCCACAGCAATGTGGAATGCTGCAATAGACAGATGTAGATGATTATTTTAAATGGTTTTGTAATTAAGTTGCCCAATTCCATTAGTGTATATGTGTTTACTACTCTGCATAACTAATAGGAATTTTATGGGGAATCAATTAGGGTGGGAAAGCAGATTCTCTGGCTCTTATGATCTGGAAAGATAAGAATTCAGGAACAGAAATAAAGTTCTCATTTCTCTCAGAATTCAAACAGATTATACATCTGGCTCAGGGAGCAGTCACAAATTGTGGCTTTTATAGAAAAGCTGCTTGGAAAAAAAAACCCTTGTACTAAACCCAAAAACTTAAATCAATGAAAGTACCTATTAAATAGCATGGGACAGCTCGGGTAACACGACCAAAAGAAATGAAATTCATAATTACAATATTGGCAAAGGCTGTGAAAAAGCAAATTGTTCATGGAAAGCTTCTTAGAGCTGGGATTAGAGTAATGGATTCCTTGAATTAGACTCATTTGGTGCTTAGGGTAGAAATGCAAGATCCTAAATACACTTAGAAGAACAGGGTGTAGTTCTATGGAATTACATCATTGTGCTTTCATTGCTAAGCTGGTTTTTTGACCTGTGGGAGAGAAATGTAAGAGGATTTGTAGCTGTGAATTAGGAGCTGGGATCCTGTCACAGCCAAGGCTTTGTATGGAAATTGGTGGCAATGTCAGGGGAAATGTCTGGCTGTCCAAAGCCCACGTTCCAGCAGGAAAACCATTTGGTGTGATGTGGGTTATCTCCCTGTGTCAGTCCAAGTGAATTCTGTGCAAGGTTACCAAGGTGCAAAATTCAAGCACAGGCTGCAAGATTAATGATTTCTGAGGATCTGAGCAGCCTGAGCTCAGACTCTAGACCACAGAGATTATTTTGAAATTCATTCATTTTACTTCCACTGAGACTGGCTTTTCTCAGCATCAGGGAATATTGTACAGACAGGATCTCCATATCACAACTTGTTTTATTTGTTGTAGTGTTTTTTTTTTTTCATCTAAGATGTGCTGCTGCAAGAGGTTTTCTTTTTTTCTTTGATTTTGCACTGTAGATACCCATAATGTTGATTTGCCAAGTCCTAACTTGCTGCTGTGATGCAGAATGGACAAAAAATAAAATATATTTCATAGAAATAATTAATCTACTGGTGCCACAAGTTAAACTTTAAATGATCTAACGTTGAATATCACTAGTGGCTTTACCTGATGGATTAGTATTACTAACTGTGACTTCTACTACAAAAAGCCATGTGAAAAAAATTGTATTTTGTTATAACTGTGTTTGAGTTTTGTAATGGTAGCAGTAATAACAAGAACACTAATAATAGCAATAATAAAAAAGCCCAAATATTTATTTGTGAATGTCTTATTTTCTGCAGTAGCCTTCGTTTTCTCACAGTCCAGAAATTTTTGCCTGCTTCCTTTTCACTTCCTTATATATTATTATCTGAAAAATGCTGAAAAGAAGTAAAGTGGCAATAAAGTAAAAATGACCTTTTAGTACCTTAAAATTGAGTAACTGGCAATAAATGAACATCTCTCTTACCTGTTCTTCATACACAACATACACGCAATGCTGAAGGGAAAAAAGCATTACTGTTGCTGATAAAGCCAGCAGGAAGTATCATAAAAAGTTTGGAATTTTTCTAAAGATTCTTCAGAATGCCACTAGCAGCAACCCATGGAAGAGGATGTATGGCTGAAGTTTTGTGTTTGTTTTTTAATTCCTGGAGGAATACTTTAAGAGAAAGTATCACCATTCCCTCTATAAAAAAAATAAATGAATGAAGAAGTTTAGATACAAAATTGTTCTCTCTGAAGCCTTTTACAGGTAGAAATAAAGTCTTTTTTCATTTATTTCAGCATAAAACCCTTGCTGCTGCTCATTTTGTACACCAGAGGATCAGTTTCACATGGTTGTTCCAAAGATGACTTTTTCACACCTTCACAGATGCTCTGACCTGGAAAGCAGCCAGAGCAGCCCCAGGATATCTCTAATTTCACCTGATCCTGATGTGCCTCTGAGTGCTGTCAAAGCTCAAAGCCTGCCCAGGAGCTCTGTCAGTGCCTGACTGCACTGAAACTTCTCCGAGTTCACAGCCAGAGGATGACCTCGAGATTTTCTGGAATCCAGAGAACACATTTAATTCTCATAGACTGTGTAACAAATTCACCAGGAGAGACTTTTAGCTCTGCTCTTCATTTGAGCACTACAACCTCCAAAAGAGGTTTAGATCCCACAGCCAGTGAGATTCCCACATAAATATGTACTGAAAATTGTATTATTTGTGTCCTTCTGCCCTAAGGAGACTTTGTCCCCTGAAGGGGTCAGGTTACAGTGCTGGAGCAGAATTAAACCTCTGAATCTGGTTTGTTTCCACCAGTTTTAGTATTTCTAATTCCTTCTCTTAAATAAGAATTGTAAATGGGAACCAGATCCTCCAAGCTAATTTCCTGTGAAGCATTCTTGAAGTTTGAGGAGTTGAATTAAAAATTTTGGTCATTTAATATCAGTGCTAATCATTCAATCTAGATATGCAAGCCATTAAAATCTTGGAAGACATGAATATGTCTATAAGCTGTTGTGGTACAGTTTGTGATGTTCATTATCACTTTGCCATTCAGTTAAATCCCTTGAGACTATCTTTTAGAGAATTTAAGGCTTTCTTAATTAGGATTAAGGAGTTATTAAGCCATTTATCCACAGGACTTTGATCAGCTGTGATTTGATGCACAATTTGGAAAGAAATGAGGGTGCTCATTGATAGTGACAGACATGCAAGTTTATGTGCAAGGTGTGCACAGGCTCTTTGCTCTGGCAGAGTTGTTCACTATTTATTCCTTAAAAAGCCAAATAATTCTATTTTCTTGGCTTTGTTTTAAGCTCCTAGAGCATCAGGTGTCAATTGAACTAGTTTTTTTTGTTACTGCATGTTTGCTGAACAGCTTTTCTAGCAGGTGGCTCCATCAGGGCCATTCCCTGCAGAGCTCCTTCCCAGCCAGTGTGTCCCAGAGCCTGGGCCGTGATTCCTTCCCAGCTGCAGGGGGACAATGGCCACAAAAAGTCACACGGAGTGCAGACCCCAATGTGAAACAAATTTTGTCCACAAAAAGCTCTGTTTCAGCCCCTGTTTGCAATTCCATGGCAATGCTTAGCCCAGACATGTCTGAGTTCTCTCATTTACCCCAGCAAAGGCCATTCTCTGTGTGCTTTTCTCCATCCTCTGTTTCCCATTTCACACAGGAGCACTTGGCACTCTCTGCTCCCCAGACCCTCCAGTATGAAATGTGATTACTTGTCGCTTTCTGCCAGGCAAAAATATCAGAAATATTATTGCTTTTCCCCCCCTTTACTCTTCTGCCTTTTAAAGTTTTGGTTGTTATCAATTCCTGTATTGCCTATTCCATGTTTTCTGGCAACACCTACAATTAAAGTTAGTATTTGTACTAAGGAGAAACCCCATATTCTTTTGTCCCAAACACCCCTTTTCCTGAGAGATTTAGTTCTCTACCTTGCCTGAATTATTTTGTGATGCTGCACATAAGAATTTTGTTCTGGAGCTGGTAGGAAAGCTGAGGCGCTTTCAATGCAGCACGGAGGAGCCAAGCTTTGGATGGGATTTTATTTGAGAAAGCAGAGAGAGTACTGACAAGAAGGTTGATTGAATTTTTATTCCATTAAATTCACATTGAATTTCTGCACTTAGAATTAGACATAAAAAATATTGAGCTGTCCAGCAGCAGATCCTCAGAGCTTTCTCTTTGCCAGCCTTGGTGAGGAACAACTGTTACCCAAAGGCTGGGGGCTGTGTGTCCAGCGAGGCAGCTGGTCTGGGACACAGTCACTTCCCCAGTCTCTCAATCTTTTGACCTTTCTTAAGCAGAGAAATGCAAGTCAGCAGCTTGAGATGAACATTTTAATTAATTACTGCAAGGTAATTAATAAGCAAAAATTTCTACCTGTGCCATATGTCTGGTTTGCAAGTGTGTGCACCTGCAGAGCATGGGCAGGTCACAGGCACAAGCTGAAGTCAGCAGGACATTTTCAGTGCAGTTATTTGATTTTGTTTGAGGATCAATGCATTTGATTTTATACTTCTGATCTTTATTTAATTTTCTTTGGTCGGTTGGTTGTTTGGTTGCTTGCGGCTTTGTTTGTTTAAGTTTTGGTCTTTTCTGTTTTGGAATAAAGAGATAGAAGGGTTTTTCAAAACACATGAGACATTTAGTGGAAACTCACAAGCTGATTCTTTTCTATTTCCATTTTCTTGGGAGCAGCATGAGGGCAGTACAGCAGACTTGTCTGTGAAGGGAAAACTCTAAAAATGTAGGAAATAATCTGCCTTTTGAGATTCCTGGAAGTATCCAAGGCTGGATGGGCCTTGGAGCAGCCAGGTCTGGCTGAAGATGTCTCTGCCCATGTCAGGGGCTGGACTAAAAGATTTTACAGGTCTTTCCAAACCCAAACTATTCTCTGATTTTACAGACAGCTTACCACTCATTTCCTTAAGTGTTGTTAAAATTGGGGGAGGGAAACATCCAAATTTTGAAAAATTAGAGCAGATCCATTTGCCTTGAATGCTCAGTGTGGGAATGAAGAGACACAGACCCCAGAGGGCTGAAGGAGGAGGTGCAGGATGTGCTGAGCATGGAGAGCAGGAATTGTCCTGGGCAGGCTGTCCCTGGGCTGTGAGCACAGGACAGTCATTCCTGCTCCTTCAGCTCAGTGCCCTGGGCTGGGTCTGGTGCATGTTTACAAGGCACTGTGGAGGTGAAAGCTCTCATGGAGGTGATGAGTTTTGTGATTAATTGCCATGATTAATTGCAGAGTTGTGGTGCTCCTGGTTCCTTTCAGGAACACAGGGTGGCTGCTGCTGTAACAATGAGGATGATGAACCAGAGCCAATTACTGCCTGTGAAGTGCTGGGAAAAGGCAAGTGGGAATTGCTAATCCATCACATCGTTGCTATTGGTTTCGTTTATTTATTGAGTACGAGATTCTAGAATTCATGTAGCAGATTGTTCAGCCTTCTAACAGGTTTAATTACCATTATTTGACTTGTGTTAGGCTGAGTTTAACAGAATTCAACAGAATGATCAGACTGGAAGAGACCTCCAAGATCACAGAGTCCAACCCATGCCCTAACACCACAACCAGTTGCACAATCACTTACACCAACTGAGATCCATGTGTTATTATTTGTAGAAAATTGCTGCCTGTTCCCTCTGCTTGGCCTTTATCAGACAAAAAAAAAATAATTTTTTTTTCTCATCTCATTTACCTGTTTCATTGGAGGGAATATTCCGAATAAATTCTGTAGGGTTGATCTGGCAAGAGCCTAAGAGCAGTTGCAGTAGTGAGGTTAATGCACAGTGTTTGGTGCTGTATTTTGTGTTTCCAAACACGTGCACAGCACCCACAGATGACTGAAATAATTTTGCAAAGTGAAGCTCTATAAAAGCAGATATGACAACTACTTCATGCAATTAATTGTGAGATGAATTAATGAATGGCACGATCGAGTGATGTTTGAGCTACGGGGTTCTCATTAACATAAAGGCAGGCTGAGTTCATTAGAGTTCATTTTACATGTTAAAACTGTGTTTTCTTTTTGCTCTTGAAATACAAAAAGTGTCCCAGTTCAGGAGGTGAAGAAAGGTGATCCTCAGCTGGGCATGGAGAGAGGACAAGTCAGGCTAAGCCATGAAAGGCACTGGTTCTACCTTGTTTTTAATTATGTTGGTGCTGAGCCAGCTTGTACTTACCTGAGGAGGTCTGCACCAAGTGACATTGCTCTTTATTTTCCCTGAAAAATCAGCATTCTGTTTATTACAGTCAGATAAAAAAGACACCTCTTTGCAACTTGAGAAGTTCTAAATCATTTAAGAGCTGCCTTCTACTGTGAAGCACATTTTTAAAAAAATGTAATCAGATTGAGTGATAGTTCTCCATCTTGAATGTGGGGGAAGAAGGGGTGAAGAAGATTTGACTTTCTGATTATTTAATTTTACAAGCTTATTTAAAGATTATTGAATTTTACAAGCTGAGTACATCCAGAGACAAAATAAAGAATACAAGAAGTGTGGTAGTGAACTTCAGTCCCTGAGTGAATTTCATAGTGTAACTTCAAATAGAAAGTTACTGAAATTTTATTTAATAAAGCCTCCATTTAAACATGTCAAAAAATAATATTTAGAAGTGTTTTGCTGAAGTTGTGCCAGTTCCCGGATTGGGACCCTTGCCAGTGAAATATTGCTGGGAATATAAATATGTTACTGGTATATTTTAATCACTTCTTTGAAAATTAAGAATTGTTGCTACCAGATTTCAGGGTTTGTTTGGGTTTTTGTAGTAATCATCTCCTTCTGCATTGGGCAGATGCAATTCATTCAACTGAGCAATCCATGGGAGTGACACTAATAAATTGTCCTGCAGAAAAAAAAGTGGGAATACTTAATTTTCCTTCCTTTTTTTACTCTCAGTGTTTACTTTCCTTTCCTTTTTTTACTCTCAGTGTTTCTTTTGGTTTTGACATTTAGTTCGTTTGAGATGTTGAGTGAGCTCAGTGTTAAACCAGGGCAGAGTCTGAGGGAGGTGGGCCCTGGGTACAGAGAAAAAGGATGGAGAGGACATGGCTGCAGAGAAGCAGGGTGGCTGGAGCAAAACCTTGCAGGCCAGCGTGAAAAAAAGGGATGGAAGAGGTTTTATAACATTGTGCAATTACTGATATCTGGCAATTTCAAACAGAAGGGTTTTTTTTTTAACTTGGGGTTTGACTGATCCTGGTTTTGGCACTGGAAAATTTGATATGATTTTTCAAAACCTGTTAATTGTAATAAATACAAGTGCAATTTCCTTAAAGATTTTTAGAAACAGACTGTAGTTTTTTTCTTCAGCTAACAGAGTGTTGAGTGTGACTTGAGTATTTTTGCTTGTTTCCTAATTCCTCATGCCACCTTCAAATTCTTGAATTCCCTACTACTTTATCTTGTTTAACGTACATTATTTATTTTTCAAAGCGGTTTGAAGCTGCTTTTAGGGTGGGTTTTGATGTTAAATATATTTTCTAGGTTGATGATTTCTCCTGTGATGAAAGGTACAGATAGGCTTCTTTCAAGATTTGAAATAAACCTTGTCAGCTGCTCCTTATCAGCAGCTCCTTGCTGTCCCTGCAGTGCTGCCCTTGGGATGCTGCTGGGAGACAGAAAAAAATCACTTTTCTTGCAATTATATTGTAACATAATTGTGTGTTTTGTAAAGGCACTTCCAAACCGTGGAAGATTTTGACATTCATTTAAGTCTTCCTGCTTTCACTTCAAATATGCACTCTTCAGAAGAAGTCAAAATGCCCCCAAAGATTAATAGTACATTATTCAGTTGAAGGAATGTGATCAATAGGGATACAGGAAGCCACAGTGTGAATATCTGGGTGAAAAACCACTTCATTGATCTGACATAATGAGATTTTGGGACCTTTAGAGCTTATGTCGTGCCACTCATTTTCAGCAGAGAGTGCAGTCCTTGCCAAGACAAGTGAATTTAAACCTGGTTTAAAAGTGAGAAGGTTTTGTTACACTTTGGGCCCTGTGTGAAATGAGAGAATGGAGAAGAGCAGAGCTCTGCAGTCTAGAGGAGCAGCACTGCTATAATGAGATTCATTTCCTTGCTTTATTTTAGGTTTCGTGGCATTATTTTCTGACTTGATGGCTCATATTCTCTTTGTTATCTACCTGCATGTGATAAATGTGTTAAGCTCTTTCGAATTCCTGCATTAAACCTTACTGGCTTTATCACTTAAATTCATGTTTGTTTGCTAGGGCAAGAGAATTAGTATGAACTATTGGTTTCTAGATTAAATAAATTGGTTTCTAGATTAGTGCTTTTGTTCTTTCCTAATAAAAAGTGTGAAATTGTATTTTTAGAAAGCATTTGGACTTCGGGGTTTTCTCTTTCTTAGTGATTCTTATTACTTCAGCAGAACTGCACAGAGCCTCAATTTTGTTTTCAGTAGCACTGTCCTATTCACTGAACTCCTGTCTTGGATGAAATTGCTTTAGCATTATTTCTTTGAGAACTAGAAAAGTAATAATTGCCCTTTAAGTTTTAATCAGGCTTTTCAATATGGCACAAATTGCTAAATTAACTGACTTTATTTTTAAGATGCTGGGCTAATCAATGAAGATAACAATTGCCAAGTGAGTTTGTTTTACTAAGCTCCAACAGTTCCTTTCCCAACAAACTTTCTGTGATGGAATTTTATTATTTTTTTCTGTGATTGACTTTTATTTTATTTTATTTTTTATGAGCATATGGTATTATCTTTGTGTTCTCTTGCAGTCCTCATGGAGCAGAGAGGCAGCTGTGTGGTGATGGAGATCCCTTTGGGTAGCACACAGAGTAGGAGGGATGAAGATGTAGGAGCAATTCCTAATCCTTTAACCCTGGCAGAGTATTTGGACACCCAGTGAAACCTCTCTGACTTCCTGCAGTTAAAACAGGGGGGAAAATAACTCAGCTTGAGGAGAATGAGGCACAGCAGGGGTTGGGGATGAGCTGGGTCCCCCTTTTCCACTTCACCCTTTATTTCCAAGCTGCCCCATCTAAAACATTGCAGTGCTGCAGATGTTTTCTGCAAGTCTACATCCTGACAGCAGAAAAGGCACAGTGGGAATAGTGGGAAAGATATACATATATAAATAAACTAAAATGCTTTAAAATTAATTAATGTAAGCCTTCTTAAACCCACTTTCTGTATATCTTCTGCAGTCCCATTTGCATGCCTAGTTGATTAAGAAAATTCAGTGTTGTCTTATGCTGTGCCTTTGGAAGGAGGAAGATGTCCAGGAAGTTTTCCTCATGTCTGTGAGTCAGGGAAATTTGCCCTTCGACGATGATTGAGCAAAATACTGCTGTAACATAGAACTAGCTGCATTTCCTATGTAAAAAGCACTGGCAAATAATTTATTAGGGAAGGAGGCAGTGATTTCAGTTCACCTTCCCTACTGCTCCTTATTAATCAGCTGCATGTCAAAGGATAATAATTAAGAGAACTTATAGAGAATATTGATTTCTGTCAGGTTGTTTTAAGTTGCATAAAAATGGGAGATTTGACAGATATTAAATACTGCTTGACTAATTTTTTTTCTTTGAGAAATCACTTGGGGCACATTTGGAAATTCCACTGCTTCTCATTACTGCAGAAAAGCCAAGAGGTGATAATCCAATCCATTAGAAAATGCTACAATCCTTCCCTAAGAGCACCACCAAAATGAATGAAAACACAGATAATAATTTTGTTTCACTAAGTGGCCACCTGCACGTCTGATAAGAAAGTGTCAGATTTGCAGAGAGGCATTGCAGACCTGTGAAAGCTCTCCTCACACCCATCAGCAAAGCAAGAGATGCTGAAAAGCAGAGATTTAGGGAGGACTGTAGGTCTGTGAAATAGAGCAATTATTGATAGTGGCCTACTATAGATAAATAAATAAAAGTTGATGTTTACAGTCATGCTTGAATAACACCCATTTAGTATCACTGCTGCTTTGTTCCTTACAGGTGTGCTGTACAGTGGGGTTCTTATTGGGATTGGGTTTGGGATTGAACTGCACCTTGCAATTCGAATCTTTTCCTACCTTACTCTTGTAGGGTGATTTTAGGATATTGCAGTGGGCGTCACCACTCTGCCAAATAAGAAATCCCACCGACCACAAAATAGAACCAAATAAATAAATTTGATATTACACATCACACCCTGTACTTGTAGAATATCTGGAAGAATCTGGTCAGAAAGCTTTGAATTCTGGCAGCTTGGAAAACCTACAGCTCCAGTTTTAATAGCTTTTATTTGAAGTCTTGGACTCCATGACCTTAAGAGTCATATCCAACAAAAATTATTCTATGAGTTCATTGTTACCTGTTAAGATGAGCACACTTTTCAATGCTCTGTTCCTGAATTAACTTCTCCTTGCTGCTTTAACAATTAATAAATCCCAGCCAAAACACCACATGCTTCAGTAAAGTTGCACTTTTTCTTATTATTATTGTTATTTATTAAATATTGTTATATTTAAATTCAGTAAAGACTGGTATAGTTTTAAATATATAATGGGCATGTATGGACATATATTTTATAGACCTATTTATATACATAAATGAATATAAATATATTTGTATATATATAGACATTATTGATGTGTTGCATATCTGAAAATATCTCTATTAACAATTCACTGGTTATTACCAGTTATTACCATTGTTATCCAATGCCTTATTTGGGCCTTAGTATAAAATTCAAGGGAATTAAAAGGTTTTGTAAAATGCTACCCCACCCAGAGAGACTTTTCAATAGAACCTTATCCAGGGTCCCCTGTATTGTGGGAAAACATCACCTCATTTTTATATGAGGTCTGGACAAACATTCCAGTGTTCACACAGAAACTGTTCTTGCCTGGAGGACAAGAACTTAATTAGATTGGGACAACTGGGAATGCCTACAGCCCTTTCCCCGTGTGTCTCTAGATGTGACAAAAATGTCCAGCTTTGCATCAGGAGCACTTTGCTTGATCTTTAGTCCAGAGACATAAAAATGACAGCTGCAGGGAGCAGGTGTTTTGCTTCCAAGTCTCTGATCCCAGTGATGTTCCGTGCCTGCAGATCTGCATGTTGGTCAAGCCCTGACAATTTGGCAGAGCAATGTTATAAAATTCTGCTCAGGCTGTGAAGCTGGAGCTGGCACTGGGAGCTGACTCGTTGATAGTGCCTGGAGAAGCTGCTGATAAACCAAGAGGCTGATTTAAAGTGGTTTGGCATTTTGAAATATCAGTGTTAAATCCTCATTGATCTGCATGCTTGTGGGTTTTTATTGAGAGACAAGAGCAGAATAACCTCTCTGATATTAACAGTGTTTCTACTTCATCCCTAGAAATTCTGAACTTTGATTTTGCTGTTTTACTAATTTCATTGGCACGACTGTGTTCTTAAACACAACAAAGTACAGGGAAATTGAATAAGGTAATAATTTTTCCTTAAAATTCAGTGACATAATGCAAAAGATGGAAAACATTTTCAAATCATGTTTTTCAGGAAAAGAAGTTGGAAAAAGCTCATTGATTCTCCCTATAAAAAGGGAGAAATATCACAATCTACTGATTGTACATTGTGCCTGGCAAATTTGGCATAAGAAAAGTCATTCTGCTATTTTGGCCAGACTAGAGGTATCTCTGAAAGCAGAAAAGCCTTGTGGACCCAATAGGAGATTCCAGAAATGTCCCTGTGCTATAGTTTTTGATCATTTGTTAGAATGATCAATGAATGTCATTATTAAAGAAGTTACAAGTATAAACTCCATGTGCCTCCCAGCCATCAAGTCCTGCTTTGGATTTGTTTTTCACTCACAGGAATTGCCAGCAGAGATTTCAATGTGAAGGTACTTAGGCACCATGGCAAAATTATTCTTGATTTCTGCTGGTGTTAGTGACCCACATGTTCCACCCTGCAGTACAGTCATTGGTTTTTATAGCTGCCAGTACAGAACACCACCAGAAATCAAGCTCTGAACATATTTGATGGAATCACACATGCTAAAAAGAGAAATGTGTGGGTTCAGCTCAGTTATGTTCCAAAACATAACCATGTGTTGCAGCTACTGACTAACACGAGGGCACAATATTGTTTATATATTGGATTTGGCATTTTTACATTTTCACCATATTGGACTGAATTGGTTATATAAGAATCATAAAAAGAAATTCCATATACTTCGAGGGCAGTGATGTTAATAGCAAATATTTACTTCATTCCATGTGATTTTGGAATTGTAATTCTGCTGTGTGCATGGAAAACAAGGTAGTATAGAGAATTGTGTGTTTGCTGCCATATGTTCCTGCTCATAAAGGAATATTTGACTTAAATATAATACTTTCAGCTGAATACAAGTATCCATTTTGAAAAAAAAATATTAACAGAATTGCATTATATTTTAAATCTGTTATGACTCTTGTCTCATAAGAGTGAATTAGACCATTTGTTTTATTTTGGTGGAAAACCCAGAATGTTGGAAATTCTTGAGTCAATCATGCAGGCTATTGCTCATTCCCACGTGATTTTTAAAAACAATGTATTCAACAGGTGGTGTACCTGTTTTGTCTTTTCTCTGTCATTGTAGACCAATATAAAACCCTGGCTTGTGGCCTTTTTTCCCTGGAATGTAGCTGATTTTCAGATTTTTAGCTATTGTGTTCAGACTGTCGGGTGCTGTAATCATCCTGATGACTGAAGCTGAATGCAGGTGGAATTCACAAGTTGTAAATTTTGACCATATAGAGTCTGTCTAATTTTCAAATACGCGAATTTTCAAATACGCGAATTTTCAAATACGTGAATTTTCAAATATGTGAATTTTCAGATATGTGAATGTGGGTTTTTGGCACGAATACACTTCTGATACTGCATTCTGCTACACCTAGAGTGGACAGCCCCAAAATTCTACATCAAACCTCAGTAGATATTTCAAAACTCAGCCCTCTTACAGTCAGAACTCCTGACCTTGGAGCTGTCTGAAATCTGTCAGGTTTGTTTGGGATGCCAGAACACCGGGGGTGTGCAGACAGGACTCAACCTCATCTCTTGGGTCGCTCACAGGTCTGTGCATGCAGCCAGGAACAGAAATCCCCAGCTGCCAAGGCCTTCAGGAGAGGAAGGAGCTGGCTCTGCCTCTGCTCTCAAGGAGAGGCTCTGGCTGCACTCAGTGCTGAGCTGTCTCCCCTGTTTGTCTCCCCTGATCACAAGGTTGCCTTAAAAGTAAGAATTCATTTGGGAGAGGAGGTGACCTTTGCCTCCTTGGGCAGATGAAAGAAAACAGAATGAGGGCTCTCAGCTGGCATCCCTGTGAAAAGCATTTGTAGAAGGGCAAGTGTGAGATGCAGGCAGGGAGGCTTTGACCTCCTGGGACTGACACTGAGGCATTAGAGCTCTTTTATTTTGTAAAATAGCAGTTTCCAAGAGCTTGGAAGCATCCGCATGAGAGTTGTGGTGAAGTGTTCTTGTTCTGAGGAGCAAAAGCTCATCTTGGCTCAAAGGAGGAATCACAAGGAAATGGAGTTTCCCTGTCCTTACCCATGAACAGGAGCAATCCAAGGTGGAAACAGGGGCATATTCCTAACGTGAAAACATTGCCAAAAGTAAAGACTTGTGGTGTTTTTCTGGGGCTGGAGTGTTTTTCTGCACTTCTTTCCTTGCTTTGCCTGCTATTTTTTGTGCAAGTCTGTGATTGCAGGCTGCCCATACAAACAACTCCACATTTCACACAAGCAGGAGTTCAAACCCCACCTTCCTAGGCCATCCCAGTGGTGATGAACACGTTATGGACCATGGGCAGCCTCAGCAGCTGCAATTTCCAGTTCCCTGAGCATCCCTGCAGTCTCAACAACTAAATTCAGTCTCAGCTGATCTTCACAGCTCTCAATTAACTGGTCTTTTAAATCCCTTCTCAACCTCTTTCAAATCTCTGGAAAGCTCTTCCTCCACATTTCACTTCTTACCAGCACCTCAGCATTTTCAGTGGTTAAAATAAAGGAACCACAATCATTATCTCTTCATTTTCCTTGCTACTCCAAGAGTGGGACAAAAGGAGTAGGTTTTACATGCCTGAGTGTGTGAGCAAAATTATCAGAAAAGGGTTTTGGTACAAATAAAAGGTTGATTTTGTTACTGAAACCCCTTTGTGGAAGGGAGGTGTCTGGAGAGGGAACCTGGAGGATACTCTCTGGATGAGGCCAGACAGCTCTCTCCACTTCTCTCCATAATTAGTCACTTTAGAAGCTTCTCATTTTTGACCATATGGCACAGGAAACAACTTGAACAATGAAAACCCCGGGGCCAGCCTCGTTCCACCAGGAGCTTCTGTTGTTTCGTGATGACTTTGGCTTTTTGTGCAAAACTTCTCCTCAGTGACTAATGAGGTTCTTGCTGCTTCTGGTGTCACTGCTCTTTTTGTGGGTGTCAAAGTACCTCCTGCAAATGAAGTGCTTTTCTAATCATTGTTGCCGTGTTATTTTTGTCTTCTCTGATTTTTTATTCTTAATTTTTTTATGACTTGGCATTAAGATAATTGGACTGTTGATAAGTGTCTGCTATTAAAAAAAGGGACTAAAATGAACCCTGTCAGATACCTGCATATTATAGGCAAATAGCTCCTGTATTTATTACCAGCCTAGGCCTCCCTTTATTAGTTTGAGACTTGAGTTAACAGAGGTGGCAAGAACAATACCTCTTTAATTCTGGGGTTTTTTTTGCCTGGGATCTGCTCTAGCTGAACCTTCTTTTCAAATCTATCCTACCTTCCTTCAGCTGTGTGTGAGGATATAACACACACCGTGCTCAGGATTTTGAAAATCCTTGTTGGCCAGAAGAGGTCTTGCAGAAACTGTTCATTCTGGGGATATCCAGGGGTTAGGATGTAAATTTGTGTGCTAGTACCCTGGGGTTTATTGCCTTGAAGCTGGGGCAGAGCTCAGAATTCATTGCTCTGCCTTTTAATGATGCCTTTAAATGCTTTTACACCTCCTAAATGCTTTGGGGATCCTCAAACTGAGAAAATTAGTAGAAAAATTTGACTTTAATGCAATGAGCAGCAAGTCATTAGAAGCTAAAAGAGTGGGGAGGAGGAGATCAGGGGCTGATTCTTTGGTTTCAGGGTGAGAATGGAGAAGATCTGGTGCTGGCAGCAAGGCTGAGGCACGTGGAAGGTTCACTCATGAACTCTGTGGGTGTTCCAGCTCGAGGAGTGGATTACTTGTCATCACAACCAGGGGCAGTAATCACACACCTTCCAATGAGGTAATTTTGGTAAGATCTAGGGTTTTTGTGTAAATGCAAAAGCCATCAAAATGTTTTTGTGTAAATGCAAAAGCCATCACAGAAGCCACAGAGGAATGAAATCCTCAGAATGGTAGATGGGAGGGAAAACAGCTCTAAATCTGAGGCAAATAAAATTCCTCTCTAAAATAAAGAGCAATTCAGAGAAACAGGGCTAAGAGAAATGCACCAGCTGAACAGAAAAAGTATATGGAAGCGTAGCCTAACCTTTATTTTGGCAGGTAGATAATTTAATTTGGCAGGCTGTGTTGACTGATGAATATTTTGAGTTTGCAGACAAATCAGATAAAATATCAGCTGATTTGTTTTAAACTGAGAAGAAAGTGGACACTGAGGAGCTTTATGATTATGAACATACATTCCACAGAAGGTGAATGCTTCAGAAAAACTGTAAGGACATTTTTTTAATGAATTAAAAGCTTTTCCACAGAATTTGCCACAAACTGACACTGCTCTTTTTACACTGTGACTTTTGTACTTATCTCTGTGCAGAATAATCATCAGTTGCTCCAGGAAAGAACATCCAAAAGAATTAAGCCTGCAGAAATCTTTACAGAGTGACTTTGTTTCACCACACTTAAGATTTCCTTGGTGTGCTGTGCTGAGCTTTTATTGCAATATGGGTAATTACTGTCATTCTGCCCAGAGATGTTTCTCTTAATACATCATTTCAGTGGCTAAATTAACACCTAGTGTTGCAATTGACATTTCTTTTTGAAAAATAATTAGAACTCAGCCTAAGATTCAATGAGCCCCATGCTAGAACTGCCCAGTATTCGTTTTTCCATCTTGCACATGCTAAGGAAATCGTATTTTAAAAAAATTAATAATTTAAGTAATTGTGTAATATTTAGCATTATTTAGTGTTGTGAAATCGTCTTGTGATTCTCTGTGATTCTTGGAGCCTAATTAGAGTCTTTCAAACCAGAAAGTTTGAAATCTTATTAAATTACCTGGTGTTAACTACTCACATCTTCACCTGTGTCTATTCTTTGCTGTTTGTTGAGGGAACCTGTGCTGACACAGTCCTGGAGCTCCTGCAATCGATGTCTTTAAAGGAAAGGGAGCTTAGCTGGAGCTCTGGGGCATGAAGGTCTCAGTGCAGAGAGATCTGTGTGATACCCAGGCACTGTGCTGGACTCCCAGTGCCTCAATTCTGCATCATTAAAGTGAAAATATAGCCCTTTATTTTCTTCCTCTGGCTGTCTCTACATCTGATTTTAAGCCCTTTGGAGCAAAGGCACACTGTGTGTCTGCTAGAAAAGCTGGAAAACACTGGCTATGATCTCCTGTGCAGTTTGAAGGCTTTGCCACCATTCTAACAGAGAAATAATGATATTAAATCACTGGATATACGCTGAGGTGTTTTGTTTTTTTTTCCTAATTATTGCCTTGAAGTGTGGCTTTTCAGGATGGTTGATGCCTCCTGTTTTCATGGGCTTTGGGTTTTCAAGATATCAGAGTCATTATCTTGGAGTTACTGCAGCACAGCTACAAGCTCAGAAAGAATTTGGAGATAGCTCTCAGATGGGGATTTTCTGGGATTTGTTTACTATTTTAGGGGTTTTTCTCCTTATTTTTGATGAAATATTTTAGAAGCCTTCTGCTCAAAGATAACAATGCAAAGTACAGCAACAGCATAAAATCCCATTGGGTTCTCTAAAGACCTCTCCCAAATGCAGGTTTTTATTGCCTTTATATTAAAAAAACCCATACCCTCAAACCACGCTAAAGCCTTCAGAGGTCCTGCTGAGATAAGTTAATTATACTACATCTGACTGCTCTGTCATCATATTAAGCATATTTAGCTGTATCTTGAGATTTATAACCAGGGGATTTTTTGTTTTACTTAATGATGTGTGTGCAACGCTTACATAAGCTGCTTTGGATTCTGGGGTGCAATTACAACCTCAAAAATTGTTATAGTGCATATCAATTTTAAATTTTGAAGTGGTTAGTTGTACATTACTGGTATCCTAATCGAGATGCTAATGAAAGAGTGGTTTTTTATGTACACCTTTTTCTGAAATCCTGCTGCTTTCACTTTAGTGAGAAAATAGAACTCTTTGGAAAATAGAACTCTTTGGATAAAAAACCCCAAACTCTTTGGAAAAAAAAAAAATAACCAAACAAACCCAAACTGACCCCAAATCTCTTCCACTCAATAATTGCTGAGATCAAATTTATCCCAAGCATTTTGGCTCCTGAGCCTTTGTGTTGATGCTCAGAATGTCAATTATATCCTAAACCTCCCTTCAGGATCAGAAGCTTTGATATCTCGAGCTCTTTTGATCTCTAGAAAGCTTCTGACTTGAGGATAACTCATGGAGTTGTTTACAAACGTTACAAGATAGATTCTCATGTTCTATTATCCTTTTAATGAGCACAACCTTCTTCCCCAGGCAGGGATCAGGACTGGGATGCTCTTGGTACTGTAGAGTGCATCTTAAAGTTTCTGCTATGATGTTTTAGCTTCATAAATTGCTAAAATCTACAGAGAGGAATATTATGGTTATAGTTTATGATATGCAGTTGTCAGTCTATTCAGTTTAATCAAGTACAAAGATGTTTTCCTAGAGAAGTTGCTAATATTGTTACTTCTCTAATCATAGACTGGGCTGGCCTGGCCCTGTCTGCTTAAACAGAGCTAATGGAAAAGGTGAATTTTTTACTTTGTCTTTTAGGTTGTATAGCAATTCTTCCTGTAAGTCAGTACTCCTAAGTTATACAGGTCTCTTGGTGAGAAGTTCTCACAAATTTTCAAGGCTATGTTCAACAGGAGTCTGTATTTTGAAAATTTATTTGGCCTAAATTTCTAATCTAATCCAACACACTGTTATTCAGCCAATGGAAAGCACAAGCAGTGAGTTGTGGTGAGAAAAAAACCCAACGTTCTGCACAAATCTGAATTATCCACATCACCCATGTAGAGTCCACTCAAATGGCACAAGTTGCCATCAGATTCCAAAAGCTGGGAGCTTTCAAGTCAAACCTAGAGGAAAAAAAGCCACCAGCTTTGTGCTGTGCTCTCCTGGTTTTGTGGGGTTTTTTGGTGGCTTTTACACTTTGGAGCTTCTGAAGGAGTCACAATGTCAAGGCACTGAGAGATGCAGACCTTCAGGAGAGGCTGAGGTTCAGCTTTTAGCTGCTCTAAATGTGGAGAGTGATTTTGTGGCCCCAGAGCTCAACACCTCTCAAAATGGAATTAAATTTCAAAGTACTCAAGAATGAACTCCTGCAGTGTACTTCTCAGCCCCCTCCTCTCCATCTGTAGCTGGTGGGAGTTGATCTTACTCAGAAATTTGCTGAGAATGCTGAACACCTTGTGGATGTTTAAATTTGAATGCCATTTGTAATAGGATATAAATAAAGTGATGCTGGCTGGCTGTAAAATGTAGTATCTTGGAAAGCAATGTTGAAAAGCTGTATGAGACAAAATGGGGACTTTTAAAAAAAAATTCAACTGCTTTTAATCTTATTTATAGGGAATTTTAGCATCTGAGCAGTTTCCTGCAAGTTTCCTGAGCAAGTTGTTTTCTTAAAAAATAGAGTGGGTGCAAAGTAACCCTTTAATTTTCAACTGAGTAAAGAATTGTTAATAGTTTTAGAGCAGATCCTGAAGCAGGACAAAGTTGGATGGAGCTGCCAAAAGGTGGATGTGTCTTCACAGATGTAAATCTGTATCATATTCTATATCCAAATAATAGAGAATTTCCAGGCTCAGCATCTTTGTGGCCCACCACTGGACCCACTCCAGGAGCGAGCATCCCATGAGAATCCTTTTATTTTGTTATTTTCACAGTGACAGCAGCAACAGCTTGAGGGATGCTGCATATAAACACTTGATTTGCAAGGGAAGGTTTATATAAAATGATGATTTGATTGCATGTGGTGGCAACAGTAAATACATCACTAATGGGAATGAATCCTCTTAGGAAAATAATTTTACAGCTCTGTTCCACAGTGCAACCAAAATGCTGTAAAGCTTTGCCCTAAGTTAATAATTGGGAATGTTGCTGGAGAATAGTGAGCATTTTTAAGGAAGATGGATGTTTGCTGTAAACCTGACATCATTTTATAGCTTCTAGACATGGGTAGTCCCTGAAGTATCTGCCTTGCAAATATGAACATGGGTCAAGAGGAAAGAAATGAGAGACACTACAGCAAGTGCTGTGTAAGACTATAGCCCCTGGCATCAAACATTTATTGTTATTATAAAAGTTACATTCAAACCAAATGAGAATACAAGACCTTTTACTTGTCTGAAGTTGGAAATAAATTTGTGGGTTTTTTTTCTTTTGTTCTTTTCTTGTATCTGCTGTCTGCTGGTGTAGGTTTGTAAATGCTTTGATGTATGCACTAAGTTTGTGATGTGGTAAGGTTGTGTTGTATCTCCCAAAATTAACCAGTGATTAACATTCCCCACCAATAATCTGTCAAAGTGGATTATAATTATGCTGTTGACTTCACTGGGCCCTGTTTATTTAAGCATGCTCTAAGGGGGAGAATGGATACCCAACTTCTGTGCTTTATTTCTAAGGTTTTAAACAAATCTCTTTCTAACATCCCTAAAAGTCATCTTGTTCCATTAAGGAGGGTGAGTTACTGGTAAATAGAACCATGACTGAGAAAAAAAGAGGATTTACAAAGGGGCTTGAGGAGAATGATCAGAAGCTGATGTTCACAGATCACTCACGGGGCCAGTCAGAGCAGCTCACTTTGTCACTGGAAATGTCCCTAGCAGCGCTTGCAGCCTTACACTGAAACCTGATTGAACCTATTTCCACTCCTTCAGTTTTCCAAGCAGACCTTGAAACAGCTGCATTAGATCAAAAACTAATTGAAACTGGGAAAATTACGTGAATATCACCGTGCCTGCAAGTCCCAGCTCTCTCTCCAAGCTCCAGGGACCTGGATCTGCTGCATCACCCAAGCCCTGATGATGTGCCAAGAAACAGAGCAGCAAAGGTGCTGCAGGACTGATTAAAAACAAGCAGTTAATGAGCTCTTGTTACAGAGAAAGGAAAGGGCAAGAACCCTGCTTGACCCACAGAGGGATTGTTTTCAACTTGCCTTTTCCCAAGTCAGTGTAATTCCCTGGGCTCTCCCCAGCATTTTGACCATAAAATCCACACTTGTTTCATGATAGCTCCCTTTTTTCTTATATTGAGAAAAAACATGTAAAGCACCACAGAAACAAAAGCTATAGTGAGGCATAATAAGGTCTTATGAAAAGTTTGTTGAAAAATTATTTTATTTGACCCAGGGTCTAAAATTACTAGGAGCGCTGAAAAGCAATTTCCGCTGTAGTGCTTTTAATTTGATTTACAAAATGTGGAGGCATGGTTTCATGGTAATAAAGAAATCAATGTATAGTTGCTGCAAAACATGACATTTTAAAAAGTAATTCTATTTTCTCAAAGGGAGATAATATTATTTCATTCTCTTCTCTTCAAATCATCGCCCAGCACTGTGTCAGGTATGTGGGAGTCGAGATCACTGTTCTCTATTGAGTGTGAGAGATGAAAATACATCTTGGAAATCTTTTCCCACTGTCATTTCTGAGAGTGGCAGTGACCAGTGTCTGTGGGCTGTGTCTCATCATGCTGCCTCAATTCAGTGTCATGCTATTGAATGTCACAATGTCACAGTGTTCTCCTCCTTAACACCTACTCCTGTTTCGGGACTATATTTAATAGAGAGAAGCTATTCTTCTCTTTATTCAAAGAGATCTGAGTCTCTTTTCTCTGCTGAGAGACACCAGCTGCAGAGGCCCTTTTGTTAATCATCAAGGACATTGAAGGAAAGGTTGTGCAAAAAGCAGAATAGCTCTCAATCCCTTGTGGGCTGAAACTGGGACCCTGCAACATTTCAAGTTTTCCACCATTTCCATGGCTTCCCTATAGTTTCCACCCTTATCACTGCAATATTACCTTTTCCATTTGATTAGCCTGTGGAAACTATCAATTTTATGGCCCACTGTGGCAGCCCAAATTACAATTAATTGGCTTATTTATTGATCATAAAATGACATTTAATGACATTCATATTAGGGTGTGATGTTACTATATAACAATTAAAAAAAACCAAAATAAAATGGCATGTTTCTGTGCCTAAAGGTGTAGAAATAAAAGCTAAAAAGGAAAGATTTGTGCACAACCTCCCTGTTTGTATTGCCTGCAGTGGGACCAGCAGTGCTTTCATTCCTCTCTTTAGGAGGTGCCTACATTCCAACATTTGCTCTTTGTTATTCACCTTTAACATCATCCTTCTTTTCCTAGGCAGCAATTTCACTGACAGGGCTGCCACAATATTCCACACTTTTGTGAAATCATTTTGTCTTAACACAGCCGAGATCTCTGAAATTAAAAGGATGGTTTGTGACACTGAACATGAGAGAAAAATGCAGACAGAAAATACAGTGATGTATTAACTACTGCTGCAGGAGGAAACTTCCATGGAGCTAAACTCTGACTGCTGGTCTTGATTGGTCCTGATTTGATGGTTAAAATGGTCTTGATTTCTTTGTACAAAATTATTTTTAATGAACACAATGAAAAAATGAACAATATTTTAGTAGATTTGATGCTTGATGTCTCGATAGATTTTTTATCCAACCACCATAAAAACATAGTTTAAAATACCACCCAAAGTTTTTATCCTGATAAATAATTCTGACTTTTTGCCATTCTAATGGTATTCTTTTTTCCAACAGGCTAAAGGTTAAAGCTCTTATTAAAACCAAATCTGTAACAGCACTTTAATCATAGTCCTGCTACTTTGATGCTGCAAGATAAATAATCAGCACTGTGACAAATTTCACATTGCACAGTTACTTATTCCTGCTAACTTGTTCTTATTACATCCTGCTGGCTTGTTATATTCATAATCTGCTGGTATCCAGGCAAAGTCCCATCACTCTCACTGTATTTCACAGGGATATCCTAAATGCCATATAAATCACTTTTTTTTTAATATATTAAACCAGAGTTAGGTGGCCTCCAGCACGTATATTTTTTGATCTGTTGGTAGCCACAAATCTCCTTAAAGCTGATGCACATACTGGCTATCTGTCACTTGCTTGAAAGTAATGAGCAATTAAACGGGTCTCAGATGGAAAAGGCCAAGGGGTTGTCCTCATGTAAATGCTGGGATTGGAATTTAATCGTTTTGCAATCTCCACTTTCCTTCCCACCCCTCACCTCCATCACTGTATGGAAGAGGTGTCAGTGGTTAGAGGAGAAAAACCAGGGGAGCAAAAATAAAACTGGAGAGCAACCAGAGGAATAATAAGAAGCTCAGTTGGTCATGGCCTTGGGAGAAAACCTGCAGATGGAATTTATTTTTTAGGGAATTTTTGGACGAAAAGTATGGTTGGAACTGCAAAGAAGAAAACTCTCATGTTTCCTAAACCTCCTGCATTCAGCAAAATTAATGTCTCTATTCATAGATTTTCATTAACTGAGAGGGATCAGATAAATATAATTTGCTTTAAGAAAAATGTTTTCTAAATAAAACTAACTCACACATTCTTTATGACAAATCTAAGCCCTTGACATGAGATGTGGTCTCTCAGTGTGAAATTCCAGGTCCACTGAAACAAACCACCTTTAGCAATTTTTTTTTAATCTTGATTAATTTTTTTTAGTTGAACTGTTATCTCTCAGTGGACAGGCCTTTCTGGGTTTATTGTGTGAAATACAAATTTAAGCTATTAATGATGTTAAAAATGAACAAAAGTATTTTATTGCTTTGTACTTGTATTCCATAAATAGTTCATTTAGGGCTGGGAACCTCATTCCTATGACTATAACATGACTGTGATTTTTTCATCTCTTAAAACAGGAGAAAAAAACTTTCTAAAATTTCTGTTTGCAAGAATTGTGCTCATTGCTTTGGGCTACTTTATCTTTAGGTTCATTTATTGTGATTGTCTCCAACCAGCCTTTTCACAGACTTTTCCTTTTCACAGGAAAAAAAGGAGTAAAATCTGATGCTCAAGGAGTTTGACTTCCATAGTCTGTCTTTGTACATTTGTATGGAAAATCTAAGAGCCAAAGAAACTCTTTTTTGTCTCTGCCCTCTTTTATAAGTGCTTTAGTTAGTGCCACGATATTATGGATTGTTTTATTTCTTAGAAACTGCAGCTGTATAATTTTGATAAAAAGAATCTCAGTTTTCTGAAAACTGATAGATGGGTACTTTTACTTGGTTGTGTGAACTGCAAGCTGTCATGTTTGCCCTGAAGGGGACATAATTTTTGCTTTAGATTTACTACATTATCAAAAAAAGATATGACTTTCATTATCAGGAAGAGAAATGGGAAAAATCTGCACCTAATATTTCCTGATTTTGAAGAAAAAGGATAGCAGAAATAATGAGGAAATGATAGCAAGTAATAAGGAAATAATAATAACAGAGAAATTTAGTGGGTGGTAGATTTAATTGTGTTTCATTCTATTTGCTTTGACCCCAGCTGGGGTCAGTTTTATATGCAGAGAGCAATAATATAATGATTATTGCTGTTTACATGATTCAAAGAGTACAAAAAAGAAGACAAGAGACACACTGAGATCAACAGGTCAAGAGGGGATTTGGGTCTTTTCTAAATTAAAAATGATTGCCAAGGGTTAAGCAGCACCTGCCAAACCAAGTGCAGGGCAATGTTACTGAGATGGGTTTGGGTTTTTTTACCCTGGTTCACTTGGAGTGATTGGTTTCAGCCAGATTCAGTTCTGCCAGGCTACCTTCCCAAAGACAAAAGAGGATGAGTCTCTGTGTTCCACCCCGTTTGCCAGGGCTGCTGATGGCTGCTTGAATTGGATTGGTTTCCTCAGGAAAAGGGATTTCACCTTTTTTTGGGTCCTTTTAACCAGTTAGCAAGAGGTCACAAGGTCAGGTACACTGAATTAATGGAGCACTGAGAATGTGTGAGTGCTGTAGCCTACTTTTCCCTGAATTCTCAGCTGTCTTGGCACTACCTAGAGTTCATCTTCCAGCTGTTATTTCAGTTGTTTTCACGAGGCAGTTCAGAGGTGCTCACGCTTTGTTACGATGAACAGATCGAAGCAAGGACAAGACTGGGCTTGTACTGGAGAAGAAAATGGACAAAACCTCCTCTCTTTTGAAACAAATTTGCCCTTTTTCTATTGAAAAATATAAATTTGAGGGTTTTGTGCCTCAGAAACCTTTTTTCTGTTTGTTCCTAGTGGATGGCTTTGTTCATGCTATGCAGCACAGATCTGTGGTACTCTAAAAATTATTTGATGAATTTATGTTGTTGTTTCCATATTTTGCCTCCATTGCTCCTTCAATGATAGTTCTGGGTGTCAGAAAATGGACTTTTGATTCCTGGATTTAGTAGGAATGTGTATGATAATTGATATTACAGGGGTTTGCAGGGATTTGGAACAAAATAAAAATACTGCCAGTATGAGATATCTGAAGGAAAAAAGTAATTCTGCTTATGTTTTGCCATGGTTTCACCATGGTTTCCTCCTTTTAAAGTACAGAAATTAATTAATTGATTTAAACCCTTCGCCTCCTGGGCCTGGCAGTTTTAAGTGCCCAGGTGCAGGTGGTGTCTGACATCAGCTGGGGATCTGCCTGCAAAATAATTCTGGTACAAGGGGGAGTTCAAAAGCTCCTTTTGAAGGACATTTTCTCATGGAGATTCTTTGAAATTCTCAGGAATTAAAATGATGAAAGCTGGCTCTAGTCTGTGAGAGGAGGCAGATGGTTTCTTCAAGTGTGCTAATCTTTGTGATCTGTGGATCTTTCAGCTGCTGCATTGACTAGGTATTGCCATAAAATGTATTTATTAAAAACACAATACAAAGAAAATCAGTTCTTTTAAGCTATAAAATGCTGTTTAAACCTATTAAAGATCAGAAGAGTAACACCTTTCTGATCTAAGTGTATCCTGTGGCTGATGGGCTCACATTCTAGTCAGTACTTTGGTATTGGACTGGAGTTGTTTCCTGCAGGAAGAAAAGTTTGAAGCAACAGATTTGTTAAACCATCTCTTGAGGTTCCAGTGAAAGCTGGTTACAGACAATTTCTTCTGAGTAGACAACGAGGGAGAGTAGGACTTTTCTTATTCACTGGTAATTATAATCAATATCCCCCATTTTTCATTCAAAGTGCTGATGCAAATGCAAACCACTTGTGCTCTTTTCTAAAATCTACTTTGGAAGTATTCTTGTTCACAATTTGTTCTGATAAGAAATTTTATCTTAGATCAGAAAAATCCTTCTGAGCCAAAAACATGTGGTCGGTTCAATATTTGTATAACACTCAAGCTGCATTAAAAGAAAAGATACTTTGGGGAGAAAATCACTTATTAGAAAAGTTTCTGTCAGCTCAAGAAAAAAATTATAGGATCTAAACTTTGTGAGATGAATGATGGCTGTTCTGCACAAAGCTGAACACCTAAAAAAAATTCCACCTTTCCTCTTTGACATGTGTCAAACCCAACGTGTCCCTGTTGAGCACTGTTCTTATGACCCATTAAAAACAACTTCAAATCTACTTCACTGTTTCTTTTGAAAATGCTGTTGATATTTTCTCCTTGGAGCTTTATTCCAGTTGCTCTTTGGTTTTGATCAGCCCAAGTCCATTAATGTGACTTCCAATTTTCTCAGGTTTCAGAGCAAGTTTGTAAAAATTCCTGCTGGATTCTTTGCCCAGCACTGTTTGTACTGATGTATTGCAGATATTTATAAAAATCAGAAAGCCATCATATTTCATCTTCACTTGCTTGTTTTTTGACTCCTCACGCCTCCTCAGTGTTTTCCTTTGAGCTGTACCTCCTGTAAACACAGAAGTGTGTGTGCTCTGTATTTTAAAATCTTAGGCTGTTTATTTGATTTTATGGATGTTTTTGTAGTGCCTATTTTTTCACCACTGAGAATCTGCTGCTAATCTTCCATTTTTCTCAAGGATCCTTAACAGTGTCGTGCTGCCTCGAATACCCAATATGGATCTGGTGTCTTTCAGATCCATCTGAATTTAGGAAACCAAGCTGTGCTTAAACGAACAAATATTTCTATGTGGTTTAAAATAACTTTTAACATCCTTTGAAGCAGCCACGAGGATTTCATTACTGAAAATTCCTTCCCAGTATGATACAGCTGCTCTTTACAAAGAAAACATCTTACAGCATGGCCAATTCCATCCTATGAATTTTCATAACTCTTTAGCTCTGGGCTACTGTGAGTGTTGTTTTTTTTTTTTAATCTCAAGCCAGTCACTTATATCTCAGTATTTTATCCAAGTTGGCCTCTGACATTGCCAGTGTTCTGAAGGCTGCTGTCCTTAGCCCTGAGTTATTTATATATATTTATATATCCTTAGCCCTGAGTAAGCACTGTCCCAGTGCTTCCAGTCTCATTGTTAGTCTCATCTTGCTTTCTGTAGGTGCCAGCAAGTATCTTGTTCTGCTGATGTTCTTTCATCTCTCAAAGTGTTTGTTCTAGACCTAACCCTAGAAATGTGCAAATAAGTGTTTTACAGCGAGGAAACACTCAGCAAACACGCTGAGGTCTGGCTATGACAGGATTTTTCAGAAATGCATATTCAGAGGACAGAATTGCAGTAGATCCTTTGCCTAAGAGGAATCACTGCATTAGTTGAGTGGCTAGGATAAGAGAGAGTTTTTTTTGTAGCAAGGGAGCTGCATCCTATTCCAAAATTCTAATCTGAAACTCCCAGCACCTCAGGGCTCTGGGGCATCCTTTGCCTCTGTAATGGCTCCTGTCAGATCCCTGAACAGGGACATCCAGAATCTCCAGGACAGC
Source organism: Anthoscopus minutus (assembly GCA_013399455.1). Taxonomy (NCBI): domain Eukaryota; kingdom Metazoa; phylum Chordata; class Aves; order Passeriformes; family Paridae; genus Anthoscopus; species Anthoscopus minutus. The sequence continues at coordinate 626,316 of VWYI01033420.1, forward strand.
AAAGAGAGAGGATGAGGAATAGAAAGGGAAGGATGAAATGCAGAACAGGTGCCAGTGGATAAGGAATACCAGGCACTTGGGTGCTCTTTGCTGATAAAATGGCTCTGCAGCAGCTGCTATAACTTAGAACACTTCAGAGCAGCCCTAAAGCAGCTCTAAATCTCAAGTGACCCAAGTTGTTCCCTAGGTTCAGCAATGTTCTGTATATTCTGTCCTGTAAGCATTGCTCAGAGAATAAAAGCAGCAAGAAATTCTCTCCGCTCCTGTCTGAGGTACAAAGTTGTCTCTTGAGTAGGGTGGTGAGAGATCTGTGTGCTGAGCAGCTGCTCCCCCTTCCCCTTCCCATCTCCAGCCACGCAGACCCTGGTGTTTTTCACAACATATTTATCCTCAAATGCCCTCCACTGGAAATTTTGTCCTACTCAGAGGATCTTCTTATTCCATCACATTCCCTAGTGAAAAATATCAGGCTGGTCACCTTTTCCTGAACAATTCCCACTTGTTCCCTGTTTTTGCACCCTGGGTTGGGATGTTCACAGACAACACCAAGGTGGGTGGGAGTGTGGATCTGCAGGAGGGCAGGAAGGCTCTGCAGAGGGAGCTGGACAGGCTGGATTGATGGGTTGAGGCCAGCTGTTTTAGTCTCAAGGATAAAACGAAAAACTGGATAGTGCAAATTGCTAACATCACTTTGGGAACACTGTTCACTCACAAAAAGTTACCCAGACCTCAGCTGAAACAGGAATTTTAATAGGTGCTCACACAGAAAGCAGGATTTCAGTTTCAGAAGTCATCAAATCTGAAATGTTTCAACTCTGACCTAAGGAACCCCAAAGGGAGGAGATGATCCCTCTGAGCATTGGTAACATCTCACAGCAAGCGTGGATGTGACTCGTGCTCTTCAGGAGGGGCTGCCAAGTCTCAGCCCCCTCAGACCCACTCCAGACTCTCCCCCAGGCACTACAGAACAGCCCCTGACTGAAGCAGTGAGCTTTCCTTACCCCTGACTGAAGCAGGGAGCTTTCCTTACCCTGACTGAAGTAGGGAGCTTTCCTTACCCCTGACTGAAGCAGTGAGCTTTCCTTACCCCTGACTGAAGCAGGGAGCTTTCCTTACCCTGACTGAAGTAGGGAGCTTTCCTTACCCTGACTGAAGCAGGGAGCTTTCCTTACCCTGACTGAAGCAGGGAGCTTTCCTTACCCCTGGTCCCTCTCTTCCCTCTCTGCACAGCAGCAGCGCCGTGTTGTGCTGGGCAGGGAGGCTGCGAGTCAGTGTTTAATGTCCAAGGCAGGAAGGTCCACTAAAGGGGAAAGTGGAGTAAAATAAGATCTTTTTCTCTCTTTAATAGAAAGTTCTACCTCATGTCAAGAAAGATGAGATTTTCGTTCGTTCTCAGCTGCGGGGAATGCCTTGGGGAAGCAGAGCACTCAAGCTTTTAATTTACTTAACACTCTGCAGCGGGAGCAGACTACAGAGCCCCGCTGCTGGTCTGCCTTAGAATTGTGTCTGTGTGAAGGCATGAAGCTCTGCTGCCAGCTGCAATGTGCTGCTGCTTTGCTGCCTGTCATCCTCGTGAATAAATGAGTTGAAGATTGCCCTCATCTTCGTCGTGTGTGAAATCCACCTGCACCCTGCAGGCATTAATGAACTGAGCCCTCACCTCACTGCAAGCAATTCCCTTGTTTATTTGGCAAGGAAAGAAAGGAAATGCAGCAATTTAGGACTAACAGTGTTGTGAAAAGTGGCAGAAAATGGCCAGCTTCTACTCACTGAAAAGACAAATGCTTCTCTCTATCCCCAGTGCCAAATACTCATCCCAGAGCGCACTTGCAGTGAAGTGTGCCAACAGGAGCAGCTGTTTCTTCTGTCTACCATTGCTTTACTATCATAATAATTTAAACACTTTCTGTCACTGAAAGAGATACTGGAAGAGAGAACTGGTGCAGAAGTACTCTCTCAAACAGAGATTTTAATCCTAGTTTGCTCCATAATACCTAGACCCCTACCTACAGATACTTTTTATTCAGGGAGAAAAAAAATACCCCAATGGCTTCTTTTCTTGCAGAGAAACTGTGGGTTCACAGGGGAGGGAAATAAAGCTTCCTCTGTCACACACCAGTCTGAACCCACACTGGCCTGTTGCATATTCTGGTGGTGCACATATCTGAGTTTCAAACCAGTCTGGATTTTGTAGCTTTTGGTTTCCAAATTTAGGTTTACACATTTTTTTCTTCCTGATATACTTTTATTTCTTTACTTCTACACACTGTTATATAAGTAAATGCATATCTAAATTGTTCAGAGCTGATGGATAAGGGCTTCCTTTACTCTATGTGCTTCCTTTACTCCTTGAATCTAGTTCTGGGATTTGGCTGCAGAATTCCAGAAGATTTTTGTGACTGCACTCCTCCTGAGCAGGAAAGTCAGGGAGCTCACTGTGAAATAAATCCTAAATGGAAGTGGTGTTCTTTTTTATACTGGGAGTGCAGGCAGGTTTCAAAGTACAGCAAATGGCCCCAAGGATAATTCATATGGCAAAAAAAGTGTGTGTGAAACTTTTCTTCCTTAAGGCAAAATTTTAGCAAAAATGATTGAAAAGACCAAAAAGTTCTTGGTAGGATTTGATACAGAAATCCTGTGCAGCAACATACACAGGCCTAGGTACATTTTAATGTTGAAATTTGGTCTTGTTATGTTTATGTACCTCTGCATTCCCATATTATATAATATGCTACATAATAGTCACACATCTATCATGGAATTACTGTGTGGTTTGGGTTGGAATGGACCTTAAATTCCTCTGGTTCCCACCCCTCTGCCATGGCCAAGGAACCTTCCACTAGGCCAGGTTGCTCAAAGCTGCTCATATATAAGCCTTACACAACAAAATGCATACACAGGCATGTGTAAATTTGTTTTTAAACAGTTTTGAGTGAGAGATGAGAACTGAAACAAATTAAACACAGAACTATATGAAAGAGGAATCCCTTGTAAATAAGGTGCAGGCTGTGAGACAGCCCCGAGCATCCTGGCAAATGCTGTAGTTCTGCCAGCCAGAAAATCTTGAGGGGACCTCTCAAGCTCTGCCTGTGAGAAGATTTGTGTTGCAATGAACCTTGGAGGTTTTGGAGCCAGGAAGATGAAACAAAAGTTGTGCTGGCAAAGCAGAAAACAGTGTTTCAATAGCAGATCACATCTGAATCTTTGGAGTCAGAGAAAAACAGTTATTAACAAAGACAACCATCGTATTTATTCTGTTAAAATAATATTTGTTGGAGTCTCTGAGATATTTTGTATTTGAACAATTGCCAGCAACGTTAAGCCAGAAAATGAAAGAAAAACATGAAATATAGAACTGTGTGCTGAATGTGGTCCAGGGATCTCCTGATGGTGTCAGGCTGGAAAGCACCTGCTGCTCACTGCTGGCCTTGGAGCATTTGTCACACCTGCCAGCAGTAAAATGTCCCTGGAGAGCCCCTCCTCCGTGAGCCTGTGTGCAGCACTCGTCCTGCCTGTGCCTGCAGGATAGCAATCACACTGTTCCATCCCATTTGTGGGACATCTTTGGCACTGAATACTCCCTGCCAGCTCTGCAACCAGGGAAAAGCACAGTGTGCAACAAGTCAACAGAAAGGAGATCATAATGTGCTGAAATCTTCTAGGGACAAATTCCCGGAGTGCAGGCATGTGAAGTCCCTGGAAATGAAAAGGAACTTGAAATGGATGATAGACATGAAAGGTTAAATGGGATATTGGGGAGAAATTCCAACCTGGGAGGGTGGGCAGGCCCTGGCACAGGTGCCCAGAGCAGCTGTGGCTGCCCCTGGATCCCTGGCAGTGCCCAAGGCCAGGCTGGACATTGGGGCTGGAGCACCTGGGACAGTGGGAGCTGTCCCTGCCATGGCAGGGGTGGCACTGGATGGGATTTAAGTTTCCTCACAACCCAAACCAGTCTGTGATTCTGGGATGATTCTGTTATTTTTTGCTGAAAATGGTAAGGGTAATTGCTGAAAAGGTGCTAATGAATTTGTACATTTAGTGGGTAGCAGCAACAAAGAGAGCAACCAAGATCCAGAGCAGTTTAGGCAGTGAGCCTTTTCAGTATTCATTTTAATGAGACAAGGAAAAAGCAAAAATGGAATCATTACAACACTTTTTGACAGCAGAAAGTCAGTGAACTTGTGGCAGTGCAGTCAAAATAATGTTCCTGCAGTTTGTGGGGTTGTTACTCCTCTGTAGTGCCAGCCTGCTCTTTATCATCTTTTTTCAGTTATGCCTTGAGCTGCTACAATAACTTTGAGAGAAGAAGTTTGGGTCATATTTTTAAAGGCAAAGTGACTTTGCAATGAGCAGGTAAAGCACATTTTTGCTGTGCTCTTGTAATTGTTCATCAGGGCACATCTACTAGCTTATTTCAGATCTACCTGCCATGGACATTCTCTAATGATGCAGCTAAAACATGTACCCTTGTTCCCTAAACAAGTTAATTCTTTTTTATTTCCTTTACCCCTAAAGAGTACTGAGTTTTAGCCAACAGTGCAAATCCAGTTTCTGAAAGTTTAAGGGTTGTAAGCAGTTTCCTGATGTCTGTTACTTTACTTCCAGCCTCTTGTAGTTTGGTTTTATTGCACTTGCTGAGATTAAAAAGTTCAGTAGTAATGTATATTCTCTTGGTTATTTATGAAGTTATTATTCCATTCCCTGAAAACAAGCTCTGGAAACATCCTTAACTTTTCAGCTTGAAAATCATGACTGTTTTTTGTGTGTGGACTTGGTTGTACACTTCCCATATATTTTCTTCAAATTTCTTTTGCAAATTAATCTCACAGATCATTTTACACTGCTGTTAACACTGCTGTGTGCCTAGGAGCTCAGAGGCTTTAATAAAACATACCTGTACTTGGCCTACTTCTTTCTTCCTGTAGTGACATTCATCAAAAACAACTCCACTGAACTCTGTTGTGTTTCTCTGGTCTAAACCAAGAAAATCAAAGAAAGAAATCAAAATTAAGAAATGAAGAAAAAAAGTAAGAAATCAAATTAGGCCAATGCATTTGCTGCATCCCTTCATGTACTTTTCTTTTCCCAAGTAATGGGCACATACAGCCTGTTTGAATAAATATGGGAATGCTTAGAAAAAGATAGCTATATGTGAAATTATCTATTTTATTTTTTTAAATACAGAGATAGGATTTTGTATGGGATTTCTCACACAACCAGATTTCACTTGCAGCCACACTGGAGGAGTGTTGTCTGCAACATATAATTATATGTTTTTTGGGAAGATTGGGCTCTGGTGAGAAATCCAGGGCAGTGTTTTGGATAAGAATCAATATCTAAAGCATCACTTCAGCTCTGCAGAGCTAAAATGCTGCTTTTCTTTTTTTTTTGCAATTAACAAAGTGGAAAACACACATGTCAGCAGCAGAGATTTCTGTCAATATCTGTTTTGTTGTTCTGTGGAGCTCTGAATAAAGAACTGAGAAGATTTGCAACACCAGGGTAGAAAACTACTGAAGATGAGCAGGGAGAGGGCCTGGAAATGGGAGTGGGTGCTCGATTTAGCAAATGCTCTGAAACTTGGCTGCACCAGATCTGAAAACTCGAAGGAAAAACGGCACCAAAAGCTGTCAAACACCTTGGCACTGAGATGAGTTTTGGCAGCAGGCATTGGTGCCCAGTCTGACCAGGCTCAGGATAAAAGCAGAATAAATCCTGGTGGGGTGGGAGGTGTGTGAGACATAGAAAAGTGTCTGAGCACCTCTGAGTGCTTCGTGCAGGGTTTAACCCCTTGCCTGCTGGAGGGGGAGGGCCAAGTAAGACAAAGATGTTTGGACAGGGCTCATGCATGTGAACAGACACAGCTTTTGCAGGTGTGAGAAATCACAAGGAAATTTAGATCTGCTAGGGAGTTTAGGTGGTGACTCGCCTTCTAAATTGGTGCATGTGAGGGAAACTGTCCTGAAGGAATGAAGAATGGCTCAAGCTCTCCCTGTATTTCATCAGGAGTTTAGGATTGGGCCTTGTGAGGCAGAAAATATTCCCAAAGCCTGCATATTTCCAGCATGAAAAGATTTTTTTGAAGTTGAAGTGGATTTTTTTCCATTTAAATGAGATTGTCAGAAAGTATATGACAGTGTGAGTTTTGAGTGAGTTTCAAGTAGCTATTTTGCAAACATCTCCAGAATGTCAGCTTTACAAAGCCACAGATGAAAAATGAAAATTCTCATGTAGAATTCCTTGGAATAAAAAAAGTGTACAATCCTTTGGGATAAAAATCATAGCTACTGCCTTAAATGCACTTCTCTATCAGTTTAAGGAAGCAAAATTTGGGTATGGGGCAGTGGAGCATTTCTGAATTGCTCAGCATCTGATGCCCAGCTGCAACAGGCGTTTATGGAGAAGAGTTTATGCTTATCCTTAAGTTTTCTTAAGTTTTCCTTAAGAGTTTATTAAGGTTTATGCTTATCCTTAGATTGGAACAGTAATGGACTTTGGGATGAGGAACCTCAGCTCACCTTTTCCTGGTGTTTCTTTGCACATTCCTTTTTTCAGCACAGTAAATTTGCTGCAGAAATTGGGATTTGGGCAGTAGGTGTGCTGGGTACCTGGGTCCTGGGTGCCACTGGGCCTGGGACACACCAGGGACCAAAAACTTCTGGAGTTTGAGGCCCTAAAGCTGTTGTTGGCTTCCACAAAGTACTGCCCATGCAGGGTGGAAATGCAGAATAACCTGGTGTTGTTACCAGCCCTGGAACACTGAAGGAATTCCCAAGCATCCCCAGGGGAAATAAAACTCAGTGCTTAGGAAACACAGTGAGTTCCTGCTTTGTCTTGTCACTGAATCTCTAAATAAATCTTGATAATGCTTTTTTGAGAGTGTGTGTTTTAGAGACATTTTTGAGGTTGGTTTGTTGTTTATTAATATTCTACCTTTCAGCAGACTCTATGACAGATGGAAAAGCAGCTGTAACAGGACTTGCTCTGATATTTGAATATACTGATGTATGCTAAAGTCTCTATAAGACAGCCTGTGTCTGGAGATATACTAGAGTTTGATTTAAGAACTTGAAATTAGAAAATAATTCATTTCAGCAACATTCAGTTTATAGACCTGGATGGTTTATTACAGGGAACACCACTGGTATTCATTATGCATCACAGAGGAAACATCATTTACTTAGGACAGGTGCTTTTTTAACCAACTAAAATACTGAAAATGTTTTACTAGGCTCTAAAATGCCTCGAAAAAAGTCAGATTTGTTTCTGAAGAAGAAATTGGGTAAGTTAAGTTCTAATTAGCTACATGTGCTGAGTAAAGACATCAATCTGGATAAAATCTGAGTACAGATTGTGCCTGGAAGCTGATCCCAGGTGCTTTATTAAGCAGCTCATTGTAAGGATGGGCGAGTCAAAGAACATAAAAAAAGTCTCATTAAGTATCTTGATGGATTTGAGCCAACTCTAAGACCTCATCTTTGTCCCCCTATTTTCTGGAGCTTTTTCCTTTGGAGAAATGGACTTTGCTACTTATGCCCCTGGGAAGTAAAGTCAGGACAGGAAGTGACTGATGGATGGAGCTTAGCATTAATTGCAATTGCTGCTTCCATGCCTTTTGTTCTGGAAGTTTTAGATTATTCTGTTTGGGAGGCAGAAGTGTCAGAGCTCCATTTTTGCCTGCCCCATGTGCTCTGTGTGCTTTTCTGTGTTCAAATCTAAGGGACATAACTTGATTTGTTATCTGCTTGGAGAGCTGCATGGAAGGAGAGATGCTCTGCCTCAGACTCTCATGGAACAAGTGCAAACGAAATCACCTCAATTCTGTCATCCTTGAAGTTTTTGAATATCAGTGGAGTGGAGAGATCAAAGCAAATTACAACCACTGAGTCTGGAGCAGCTGTTTAGTGGACTGGGGGAATGTCCTTAGGGCTGCATTGCCCCAAGGTGACACATAAATGTCAGGGGGTGCCTGATTCCCTTTCTATTCCACACAAAATGTCAGGGGATGCCTGATTCCCTTCCCATTCCATGTATGAGCCAACCACTGGTGTTTCACTGAGCACAGACCACTTCTCCCTGTGGCTTTCCTGACCCATTTGTAGGCTTGGAGCAAACGTCCTCCTTGCCTGTGTGAGTGTGGGTTGAATGCAGGAGCCTTGAAAACCACACTGAGCCCTTTGCTTCTTCTGGTTCATCAGCATTAGGGGGAAAAAAGAGATGATCTTAAATATCTTTATTCTGTATGAACACACAGCTGAGTTGCAGCCTCCTTTTCTCTCGTGCAGAACAGAATATATAAAGTGTCATGGAAAGAAAGTCACTGTAACCATGAATATCTGAAAGATGGATGGTGTTAATAATACAGGAGATGCCATGGAAAAGTGTTGGAGGCTTTTAAAAGCTAGAACACCTGGCACAGCTGGGGCTGAGTTTCAAGGATTTAAAATTTTTCTGCAAGGACTGACCACAGATCTGGCAATACCAGTGAAAAATAAAGTGATTTTTACCCATGAAAGCACAAAGAGTTCCCCAGCAGCTCAGTGTGTTCTAGGTTCTCTCCAGATACAGGAAATTTCCCAAGATTTGAGTATTTAAATGCCTGTGTCTCATACCCCAGACATGGGCAGATGAGGGACACAGGGTTAGGCTCCATTAAGAACTTTTTTAATAAAGAAAATTGGACCCACATCACCATATTGAATTTGCCCAGTCTTGGTTGTCTATTATTTAAAACAAAACCAAAACAAATTGGCATTTCCCCCCCCCACCAAATTGTTCTAGAAATCGAAATTCAGTCTAAAGGTTACAATTCTTCTTCAGATGGTTTTTGCTGACATTCACAAGATTAGATATTCCTCATTCCTGACCCAATGATTCTGTGTGCCAGCTCCTTCCTCAGCAGAGTCCATGTCCTTACAGAGGGAAATGGGGAATGTTGTGCTTTCAGTGGATGTTCTTGAAGTCCCTCTTTATCAAAAAAAAAAAAGTTAACATATGAGGCTGGTTAAGCAAGAAACAGTTTGCATGAAATACATTAGTCAAAATTCCTGAAGGAGAAGGTTTCAAAGATTAAAACTGATTAATGCTTGAGTTTCGCCCCCCAGAGCTGTGTAAATGTAGCCTGTAAATATAACTTGAGCTCTGGAAATTGCTCAAAAACCCCAAAGCAGTGTATGCTGGAGATTATTAAAGAACAGCAGCAAACATTCAATGCATAGAAATTGAGACAATATAAGGGAGCACCGTGAACTTTCTGAAAGGTGAAGCTGTAATCATCCTATTCCCTGCATCCAATTTATATTTTTGCCAGGAGCAACCTGAATGCTGTTAGCTGGCAGTGATTTTATGTTCCTCTGGGAATTTTGCTGGTGGTGATTTCCTACCTAGATTATGGTCATATAATGACTCACATGGGGGAAACATTTTAAAAGTTACAGTATTACACAGTGTTACTGATTTTGTAGTCATTGTTAATTCCTTTAAAGTAGCTTTTGAACAGATTTCAGTTAAGACACTAACATTTCCAACTGCTTTTCCTCCTCTTCATTGGATCCCATCCCTTTATGATCACTCAGTTTCATGAACAGTGACTCACTTCATGTTTCCAAGGGTCCATAAACATATCGTGCAGCCCACCTTTTTTCTCACCTTGCCCTCTATTCTCTCTGAAACAGTTTTATTCTTCATCTCTTAGTGACTCAAAGCATGAGGTTTCAAAAGATTTAAGAAAAAACTGGGTGGAGAAAAGGCAAGCCAGAGGAAAATGATACATCCACAGGCAATTGTGGAGTAAGGTTTGGGGAATCCTTCAAATCTGCTTTTTTGAAAGGTTAAAAATAAGGAAGCACAGGGTTAAAAAGCAGGCAAAAGTTCTTAATGCCTTGCTGTTCATGTGGATGTGGTTTTGAGCTTATTCTCTGTAACTCTGCCAGTTTGTTGCTTCCTAAAGCCCGAGTGAATCCCAGCCCAGCAGGCTGCAGGAATCATCACCACATTTGGCACCCAGGCACTCCAGTCCAGACAGAAATTTGCCTTTTGCCAGCAGTTATAATAAGCAGTGACTTGGAAGCAAATTTTCCCACTTCCCAGAAGTTTAAACACCAATTCCTTTCCCCCCTTTCCTGTAGCAGCATCCTGAAGGAGAAATTTGATATTTGAGGCACCACAGCTCTGGTGGCTGTGCCGTGGTTCCTCATGGAAAGCTGGGTGTTCACCAGCACCTTCCCTCCAAATGCTCAAGGAACTAAATGATGTCTGTCAGCAGCTGGGGGCTCAGGTTTTGATTCATGCCAGGATGACAGAAAAGCTCTTACCTGTGTCTGATTCATTTCACAGCTCAGTGGGGCCATAGGTGCCCGTCCTGAAGGTTGTTATTCAAATCACACCACGGACCAGATTGGATGTCAAGGATGCTTATCAAGGAAGAGAAACCTTCACAGGGAGAAGATCAGATTAAGCTGTAGCAGAGGTGTGAGAAAGTACAAGGAAATTGCATGAATTGCCAGTTACAGCCTTATGGATCCCTGTCCTCTAAATCTGAAATTACCAAATTAATTTCAAATCAAAGATTAATTTCCTTTGTCCTGACATAAGTTCAATGAGCAGAAATAATGGAAATTTCAGCAAATGTTGTTTTTCTCTCTGTAAGGAAGAGCTTCACCTGTGAGGAAAGAGTGCCAGATATCCCTTAGGATGGGCCATTAGTTCATAACTCTGAAGTCTGGGAGCAAAAGTACTTTATTTTCTCAGTGTCTCTGGGCAGATGAGGTACATGATGTGTTCCTTTCATTTCCACAGACCATCAGCTGTTGATGCAATTACATGTCCTTGTCTACTTGTATCTGATGTTGAGTAAAATTTGTGGAAGTTCCACTGTTGTTTCCAACGAATTTCAAACAGACACTAAATCGCAGTGGAACCTTTGGGTTTTAAAGCACCCTTGAGCTCTTTGCCTTGTAAACAGCTGCTACAGTCTTTTTGATCTGTTTTTCCCTGATTTAAACTTTTTCACCTATTTTTTGTTTTTTGATGCAATATTTTTGTCTGTTTTTCTCACAGTGTAGTAAATCAGGGGTGTTCCTGAAGCTGCTTTTGTTCCAAAGAACTAAACACCTTTTTGTAGGAACAACTCAAAACCAAAGATATAGTTTTGCTGACTGACTCGCTGAATTTTAAGTAGACACAGAGGATTGGAAATATATATTAATATATCTATATATTTATCTCTCAAATTTTGATAACAGACAATCACCACATGCAAAACTGAAGCTGATTTAGGAACAGAATGGAGACCCTGCTAATTGAAACTAAACCAGATTCAGTTCTTAAAGTAGCTTGACACTTGTATAGATCATCATCATCATGGTGACTATGAATTGCATCCGAGTTAGGGCTGTATGTTATATTAAAACAATTCAAAGTGAAAGGAATAATAAATTTCCAGTATGAATCACACCCACCTCGTGGATGCCTCTGGTCTTGGAGAAGTAGCAATTTTGAGAAATCTGATTTACACTTCTGAGGTTCAGCAGGATCTCCTCAGGTTCTCTGCAAATTCAGTGCTGGTTTTTTGGTTGGTTTCTTTTGTTCGTTTGGATTTTTGTTTTCTTTTTTTTTGTTGTTGTTGTTTAAAAAAAAATACTAAAACCAGTTTTACATAAAATATAAATCCCTCATATGGCTGCATTCCAAAGAATGCTCTTCATAATGTTTACACCCTAGCCCATTTCTAAGAATATCTGAGCTGAGGAAATGTGGCTGTGCAAGGTCTTTGGTTTCAATTCTGTGTTTGCCTTCAGATCCTTCTGTGGACTCAGAATTCTGCTGTTCAAAGAAAGTTTAAGGGATTAACTTCAAGAACAAGCTGTAGGATCAGGAGAGAGAATTGATTAATTGATATAGGCCAATTGAATTGGAAGAACACAAAGAAGAAACACCAATTCATATTTGAGCCAGGGTAGCACAAGTTCTTGATTAAAATTGTTTTCTTATGAACTCTGTAAAGGCAGACAAGTCAGAATGCCCAGAGCTGGATACTGAAATAGTCCTGTCTGTGCTATAAAATGTGTTTGTGGGGATATGATGATGTTTATAGACAGGGAGTGACCAATATAGAAAATACAAGGGCAGCAGAAATGGAAAATTTAACAGCTTTTCAAATAAAATGTTCTACTTTGGCTGAAGAAATACTGTTACACAATTCCTTTGTTTAGGTGTCCAGGAAAGCTAAAATTATATGAAACCTAAGTTAATAACAAACCCATCTACTAATTAGGGCAACGGTGGAAACACCATTTGGGGGAAGCAGAACGAGACAAAGCTGGGGTTTGCTCCGCAGGAGCAGCAGAGCTGAAATGAAGGAAGGTGCCCCAGCTTTGTCCTCTCGCCGTGTGCTGCATCTGCTGCAGACACACAGCAAGAGCAAATGTGGTGAATTAAACCCCAGCTTTTGTCTGGCAGCCCGCACGAGCTGATTGCAAAGACTGATTAGGGATTAAATCCCCCTGACAACTGAACCACTTAATAGCGGAGTTTTCACAAGGTGGAAGGCTCCCGGCAATTGGGCTGTGGAGCAATTAGTTTTTGTTGTGGTAAAAAAGAAAACCAAAACAAACCCCAAATAAAAAGCACTAGAAAGTCTCAGTGTATTCATAGCAGGAAATTTATTTTCCTTTTGCTTGTTTGAAAGCTTGCCTTGAAGAATTAAGCATTGACTTAAAGACTGTGGGGGGAAGAGGAAAGCAGGTGGGCAGGCAAGAGGGACTGCACTGAGTTGTAACTGGCTTCAAAATGTGATGGAATCCTTTCACTGAGAGAAGTTTTGCCACTTAGCAACTGTTGGAAGCAGCTCAGAGGTGGATGATTCTTAGAAAAAGTTGACATCTACCAAACCCTGATGTACAGAGCAGAGAGAGAAACTGGAACCAGTCCCTAGAACTGAAAAAGTAGTCTGGCTTCAGATTCATAACTGGACCCTCTTTTTAGGTTTGAACCAAATGTGGCAGCCCACAACAATTTCTCATTCTTTAAGAATTCCTTGCATTCCTTTTCCTCTCAGAAAGATAAGCACAGGAAATCAGAAGAAATGGCAGAAAATTGCTTTTTCAACGTAAAAGCATCAGCGGTTGTGGAAGTCAATCTATGCAATTATTGGCAAATTCCTGCAACTCCCTAGTCTCAATCATGCTGGTTTGTCAGTGTGTTCTCGGTTTGTTTTTCCCTGAGGTGCAATTAAGTCTGAGCTAATTAATCCAGAGTTACGCCTGCATTACCGAAATGAAGAGATTGTTTAGCATAACAAAGCTGATCGTTGGTACAACAGCAGAGATAATGTCGGTAGCAGCTGCAGTGGGGTCCGAAGCCCAACTGGAGACACAGCCCTCCCACAAAGTTTGATTATTTTGATGGGTTCTGTTACCTTGGAGCTCTTCTGGTGGTGACTTTAAAAACCCCACATTCTTCAGTCTGAAATTTGGCTTGCCCTTGGTTAATTGTTTGCTACTTGCCAAGACATGCAGTATAATTTAATAACTAATTTAATAATGAAAACTGCCAGGAGGATCTCATGCAATTAATTATTTACTAGTATAAATATTTTCTGTGCAAATGAGAGATGTGAAAAATTTAGTTCCCCTGACCCACATATTAGGTCAGAGTACTTGAGGGACTGATGTAAGCAAACTGTCTTAACAGCTTAAGGATGCCATCATCTTCATCTCTTCTCTAAGATTTCTGGGATCTCACAATCCTACAAGGGAAATGAAAACTCTTTTACAGTTTCTATGTCACACCTGAACAGTGATAGAGATTAGGAAGGTTTTCTATGTCTAAGGCAAGTGAAATTCAGCAAGATTGCCAAGGGAACCGTGACTCTGTTAGCTAAGGTGCATGAAAGTTCAAGAAACTTGAGAGTTCTTTGTTCAGCTCAAATGATCTGGCCTTATACACAATCTCAACATCTGAAATGCTGTATGGCAACACCATCAGTTGGCATAAATCTGTGGGACTCCATTATGTCCTCAGAATTTCAGACAGGCCTGTCCTTAGAAGTAATTTCACTTTCTATTTGCCACAGTTATTTTCACATCCCTTAGTCCATCTACAGCTCTTAAGTTCAGCAGTGCATCCTAATGGAGAAGGGAAATGGAGGTTTTGTAATTCATGGATGTGAAGTAAAGCTGGTGAGCCAGCAGAGTGATGTGGTAGAGACTGTGGCTTTGGGAAAAGCAGCATGTGGCTGTCAGAGGACAAAAATGAGAGTCAGACAATCTGCATCTTACTCAGCAGAGTTCCTTAACTCACTGCATGATGCTGGATAAATAATTTTCGTGCTTTTACACTGCTCCTACTCTCACTATTTACCTGTTTGTTTGCAGGGCTACCTGGGCATGTTTCATGCACAGCACAGCTTTGGGTTGTGGCTGGAATTCCTCGGTTTCACTGGAAATGATAAATATTCCTTGCAGTGAGGTTGATCTCCTGCTGTGCAAGGGCACAGAGCCAAACAAAGGCACCCCATGAAGTTGAACATTATTTAGATTTAATGCCAATATTAACCATCCCATTAAAAAAAACCAAACATCCAATACAGGGAATGCATCCAACCAGAGAAACACTCAGTGTCCCTGCCATGGCTTTTCCATATGTGCACATGACTTGCTACAGCTGAACTTCTCAGCACGTGGTCTGAGGAGATTTATTATTTTCATTATTTATTTAGAAGATTATTTAATTACATATTCCTGTAAATAAAAGGGGTGCTTTTCTCTTTAACTTATATTTAGCTAAATATTATATATATTTAGCTAAATATATACATGTATTTAGCTAAAGCACATAAAAATCACTTGTTTCTACTTTATAAATACTGCAAGAATAACGTGCTGATTTTCACTGCAGCTATTACATTATTGATATTTCTAGGGCAGATTGTGTCACCCAGCAAAATTTACTTACAACACACTCAAACTAACCCAATAACATCAAACAAAACCTTAAATACAAGCTGACAACATCAAACAGAAGCTCAGAAATAACCAAAAAAGAACCAGCTTTAAAGTTTCAGTCAACAGCAGAACTGGGTCGTTATCCAGTTCTTCCTGGATGGGGGCTTGTGGACATGGCTTTAATTTCAGTAAGTTTGGTAGATATGGGAAGAAATGTACTTTATAAAAGACAAGGGTGGGTGCACAGACTTGAAAACAGTTTCAAAATCTGGCACAGTATTTAACATTCTGCCTTTCAGTTTGATTACGGAAATTTTTCATTGTAAATATCACAAAGGTCTCTAAGGAATCGCAGATCTGGAGGAATTTTTTGTTCTTGAAACTTCAACACCTTGAAAATGAGTTATTGGTCCATTTTTGCCATCTCTCTTGCCATTAGCACTGAAATAGTCAGCTCAGCTGTTCAGGTAATTTATCTTAGTTTTTCAATTGTAAAATTCGAACATAAACTGAAAAGCATTGACAGATTCCAAGGTGTTGGGCACTTTGGGTTTATTGGCAAGCAAACCAATTGAGAACAGCACAATACGGCCTCTTAAATTGTGCCATGGCTAAACAGACACCAAATGATGTAAAATAAACTACACAAGCAGATGGGATATATTACTGTGAAAAAAAAAAACCCCCACCCTTAGAGCTGCTTAAAAGTTCTTTTTGTCCTGTAAAAAACTTGCTGGCAATAAGGAAAACACCTGATTTTCCAGGAAAGAGAATTTTAAAAATAATTGCTCGTGAAATATCTCGTTTTTATTGATTTTCATACAAAAGAGAAAAAAAAATAGAGAAAATTTTGTGAATTCTGAAACAATTGTGAAATGTCCCGGGGAACAGAACCCCCAAGGCAAAGCAGCAGTGAACCAAGTTTATGTTGTTCTCATATACTGAGAAATGAGAAGCACCAGTGAGTTCTGTGCCAGTGTTCAGGGCAGGAATCTGGAAGTTCTGACACACATTTTAGCAGCTCAGCTGTGCAGTTAGCATGGTTTGTCAGACTCTGATCCACAGCTCTTACATTGCACTTCTGGAGTTGCTGCTTCCCAGTTGTCGGATCCTTTAGGATGTGATCCAGCCTGGCATCACAAACAATAAATTCTATAAATGCATTTAAATACCGAGCACGTTGGCTGTGTGCAGAAGCCAGGTGAAGACAAAACCAGATGGGGTTTGTTTTTTATCCTAATAATTCTCTCAGACTGTGGGGCCAAGGTCAAAGCTGTGACCTTTTGTGGGGTCCCCTCTGACTGCACAGCCCAGCCTGAGTGACAGTCACTGCTAAGGCACATCCGTGACAGGCAGGATGGTGAAGACCAGGGAATAAAGAAATGCACTTTTCCAGTTACACTGTGCTTGTTCTCCGAGCTAATCACCTTCCTGGGGGCCAGCAAACGAGACAAAAATATTCTGTGCTGGACTCCTGCAGCTCCCCATGAATGTAGGCAGCTCCTGTGATTTTAATGGTGTCTCTTGGCATGCATAAAATTGAAAGCTACATCCTTGAAAAGTAATTTAAACTGAGTACTGGATGCTGCCAATGGGATTGTTCAGATGCATGTTTTTCATTCCTGAAATAAATTAAAGCAATTAAGGTATTCATTTTGGGGGGGAAAAAAAACAAAACCCAAAAAACCCACAACAAAACCCACCCCACGATTCTTTCTTGAAGCAGTGGAATTTTGTTGTGTGAAAGGCACCAGGATATTTTCAGTCCAGTGAAACTCCTCACCCTTGTTAGTATCAGTGAGATTTTATGATGATTGCTCTGTGACTTCTTCTGGCTTAGCTGCCATAAAGCCTTTCTGCCAACAGAGCAGATGGAAACAAACACATTTAACCTTGCATTAAATGAGTTGGGTTCAGAATAATGCTGCCTCTGGTTAATCCAAAAAAATGTAGTGCATATGAAACACTCTTGTATGTCAATAAATCCATAGTCAAGACTATGAGAGAAGAATAGAGTATTTTTTTCAGCATACTGGATGTATTTGGGTGTTGTGTGGGCTCATTTTCAGTTTAGATTTTTGGGCCATATACAGATGTGTCAGGGGCCAAACAGCTCTGCAAGGTTGGTGACTGTGAGGTTTTAATGGCAATGAACACACAGAGGGCAGAGTCATGACAAGTGATGGGGAGAAGGAAACAATCAGAAAATATCCTGGAAAAAAAAAAAAAGAACTCTCTCCAACCAGATTTGAGTACAGTCCCCACAATCACTTATATTAAGGAAGATCCCAGCTCATTCTGATTTTTACACAAATCTATATAAATATATTGATATATCACCAGACGAAATAAAATAGAGGAATGAAAAAAAAAAAGTAAACTCCAGATGGATTAATAGGTTTTAGTTCAACATCTCACTGACCTGTCTTCACACAAAATAGAGGCAGATCTCTGAGACTTGCACTGTGGTTTTTCAATATTCACCCTGCTAACAAGGATTCACACTTTCTTTTAATCAGACTTTTTTCTAAATTATATTAACACACTTGTTATGCCTTGCTTGTAGAGGGAATAAGGTAAAAATAGTTTCTTTTTACTAAAAAGTCAGTGAAATTCAGTCTGTGATGATTCATCTCATGCTGGCAGTATCAATCACATCTTCATTTGATGTCATGAAACTATTTACAGTATCCCATCAAAAATAATCAAGTGTTTGATCAAATAGAAGATTCAAAAGAAAGAAGAAATAGGAGGTAAGGTGTTGATTTAAGGGCAATTGAGACTATATAAACAAAATTGTATCACTTTGGCTACCCTCAGGCTCTAGAAATTTCTGTTTACTTGCAGAGGAGTGGGAGTTCTGGATATTTTCCATCCTAATATTCTGAAATCAGGAGCCTGGAGCAGGACTTTGCATTAAGAGGAAATATTTTATTATGCTTAGGAGTGCATATTGAAACAGGAAGCTTAAAAAAACAAATGCAGTCCATACATTATTAAAGAAATTGAGGGAGAATTGATTAGGCCCAAAGCAGCCATTTGGTTTGAATTAGATGGAAAAAGAATATTTGGAAAGAGATCTGTAGAGGAGAAATGGCTCAAGTATAGATGTAAAATAGGAAAGAGAGAAAGATTTTATATAAGGCTGCAAAAAGTTGAAGGTTAGAATTATCTCATTTTTTATTTGATATCAATGTTGATAATAAAAAAATTGAAGGAATGGAACTTTAAATGGAATGGAACTTTAAATGGAACCTGTAGTGGTTGATGTGGTGTCATTTGTGAAATTGTGCTCTAACTCGTGTACAATAGGATGTCTCATGTACAAATTTTACAAAGTGCTAAGTGGCTGTGAGGAAGCAGGAACAGGCAATGTTGGAAAGAAAAGGACTGAACTAGATGATCAGTTTATTTCCTCAATAAATATTTTTAGGCTCCTGGCAATAGGCTAATAAATTCCTTGTTGTTCTTTTTACAGGCCTTGTTGGCCTGTAAAAAAAGATAAAACAGGCAAAGAAATACAAGTCCAGGTTACTGGAAAGGAACATCCCATTTCAAAGGAAGAAATTTCAAATATTCCAACTAGTCCAGCATTGTAGGAGAAAGATGAAAGATATTGGGATTTCACACAGAAATGTCTTCACAAGCCAGAAAATAAATGTCCTTACCCAGCACTGAGAGTGTGTTTGCCTGGCAGTGATTGCACTCCCAAAATCTTGTGATGGCATTGAAATTCAAGGGTCAAGTTCTGTCAACTATGTAGTCTGCAAAGTTATTTCTTTTGATTATTTCTCAATCAGTTACCATAACCATCATTATAGTTTGTGGCAATCTGGCATTTTATATCTTTATTTTTTATCTTGGAGTAACTCCAAGAACGACCAGAATTTTCTGATCTCGTTCCCAAGGTGATCTAGATTTTTAAAAAGGGGAAAGCTGAAAAATTTGAGCTTTCCTGAGAGTGGTCAAAACAAGTGGTGATCAGTCACATATCTCCAGTCACACATTTGCAGATTTATAAGCAATGGTTTCTTAGAACCTCAGTGGGTCACAGGATTTCCAACACTTTCTCTGCTGATGTAACATTAAGGTGGAGTTTGCTTCACTTCACGAAATTGCTGTGAAGCTAACTAATAAAACAAGATACAATATGGAAAGGCAAGGCAGAATTCTGTACTAGGATTGCAATCTTTACCCAGCAGCTCTATTAGCAGTTTGGGATAACAAGTATGTTGTGATTAATAACCAGAAAAGAAGCTTCTGGGGATTAGGCACTTCACAAATAATTCTAAACAGCTCCATGCAGCAAGTTTCACACTAATACTGTTTTGATCTACAGCTGCAGGAGACATAAACCAGCCTCAGTTCATTGCCTTTTGTGAAATAACCCTGATTTATACTAGCTGAGAATATTCCTTTGCATGGTCGGGACTGTTCCTGCTTAGTTTCATTGCAGAATGGCAGAAAAAAAGAAGAAATAGGCTGCCAAGGATTATCTAGAGTTAGAGGTGCAGCAGTGCAGCAATGCTGTGTGCTTTGGGTTAGAGATGCAGCAGTGCAGCAATGCTGTGTGCTTTGGGTTAGAGATGTGTAAGAGATGCAGCAGTGCAGTAATGCTGTGTGCTTTGGGTTAGAGATGGGTTAGAGATGCAGCAGTGCAGTAATGCTGTGTGCTTTGGGTTAGAGATGTGTAAGAGATGCAGCAGTGCAGTAATGCTGTGTGCTTTGGGATGAACTGAGCTGCTCACATCCAGTTTGCAGATGGGACAGCATTTTGGGGCTGGTCATTTTTAGCAGAGAGCCAGCTGCAGGAATTAGTCCCATAGCTTCTGGAAAACTACTGTTTCTCATTCTGGCTGTTCATCAGGGCTTGATCTTCCTGAAGGGAAAAGGAAAATGTATGTAGCATAATAAGGAAAAGGGTCACTTTTTACTTCAGAGCTTTAGAGGCCTGCTAGAAAAAAGTAGCAGCACTTTGTTGGTGTCACTACTCTTCCCAAGATGGACTTTTTATGCATTAAACCCCTCAGTTTTAAATGATCCCATGCTTATCCATGGAAAGGGATACCTGCACCCAGAATTCCTACTGGCTGCCTGCTTGGAAAGCTGGGCCAGTCAGTCTCCAGCAAAGCACCAAACTCAGCTGTGTGTACAAAGAGATGTGAAGTGTATTTGAGAGGACACAGTTTGCTAAAACTGGCACAGGTCACTGCCCTGAGCTGATGGAGTGACCACACAGATCTTCACTATTTTACAGAACACCTCCAAACCACTAAAATGTTAATAAAATTAGCAGGAGTGACAGAACACTCAAAACATTTACAGATTTACACCCTTCCTTATTCTTTCCTAAAGCAGCATCTGGGTGCCTCTTGAATTCACTGGTCTGGAGGACTTTCCCAGTGTTTTGGCTCTCCCATTCTGCTGCTGCTGCTTCTCACACGATCAGTCTCCAGCCAGAGAAACCACGGCAGAACCTCTGCGTGTCTCAAGGGATGAACTTTCCTTGGTGTTCTCAGGCATGAACAGAAAATCTATGTGAGTGATACAGGACTAAAATACTCCAAAAGTGCTCCTTTCAGTTGCTTTGCCAGTATTTTAGGCATTCTTTGGATATTTAGCATAATTTTCTGGGTCCTGCACTTGCTTCTCCTGCACTGACCTCTGCTATTCTATCTCCAGGAGACATTGAGGGATGGGTTCTACTTCATCTTAATTTTTCTTTCACTGACACAGCACTGCCCTAGTCATGGAAAAATGGTCTGTGAATGTCACATGGATGTGTTCTCAGTGTAAAACATGGTAATATTTTAAGGTATTTGATTTAACACATTCCAAGACATGAACTTTAGCAGCCAAACTCAATGAATACAGCTGCAGACAAAGTGAAAGCCCAGTCATCTTAAGGCTTTTACCAAGTATTAATGAAATATCATAAATTTAGTTAAAAGTAATAGTCTTTAAGAACTTCTTCAGAGACCTGTGATACGTGAGATGCCACAGCTCAGTTTTTAATTTTAACTCAAAACTCATATTTGACTCTCTAGTAGAAATTTGAAATTTCTTTTTTGGGATGGATGATCTTTGCCTGGTCCTTGTACATTATGTGGCTCTTTCATAATTATACAGATTTATCTACTCTCAGAATCCTTCCAAAAGAAGCTCTTTAGGCATAGTTCCAGCATAGGTTATAATAAATAGGAAAAAGGCATTTTAAATCTCAATTAGAGAGCCTAGCCTGGTAATTATACTTGACTAGATATTTTGGTAAACTTCCAAATCCTAAGGGTTCAATTAAATACAACCCTTGAAAACATTTACTGAAGTAGCTCCATTATAGTAAGGACTGAAGACTTCTTTTTTTTTTTTTTTTTTAATGCTCCATTAAAGTAATCATGGTTGTTACTTTTCAGGATGGTATCTGTCTTGCTTTATTTCTTATCTGTCAGCCAGACTTCACTCTGAATTACACTGGCCCTTCAGTATGGAAGGCAAAGCTGCTGTAGGGCCATCTGCAAGGGGGATGAGATTTACCTCGTTTCAAAACAGGCACTGTTGTGGCACAACAATTACTGGCTGTGTGGAGAAATAAAACTGTTTGTGGAGAAATAAAACTTTATCTGTGAAATCTGGGGTCAGGCAGCTCCAGTGCCTCAGCTCAGTCACTGCTTTTGCTTTTTCACCTGGATCTCACCTTCCTGAGGATTCTTGTTCATGCCCTCCCAAAGGATGGACTAAAATGCACAAATCTGTACAGGATCAGTTAAAACACACAGGAAACCTTTTTAAAAAACCCAGAGAGGTTGTAACAACTAAGAGAAACAATCTCCATTACACCATTGACTTGTATCAGGCTCAGACATACAGAAATCACAGGCACAGAAAGAGGATGAACAAGAGACAGTGGAGGATGGTTACAAAAGATTTTTGTAGTGTCTTAGACATCTCCCAGAATCTTGACGCGTACCCTGAAAGGCTTTCAATTCTGGGTCAGGACTGCATTTGTATCAGTAGTGGGCTCACCAGTTTGGGGATAATAGTTTTCCTTTAAAAAAGCAAGAAATAGATTTTAAATTCAACAGACACATCCAAATTTTGACTCTTCGTTTTGTCAGTTTCTAAATGATAACACAGGCTTTAAACTGAAAATCAAATTGATTCACCTCACCTAGAAAACACTGAAACAGAGATCTTATGTTTTTTAAGTTTGATTGTAATTTAAATGAATTCTATGAAGAAAAGAATTCCATGAAAATTTAACTTCACTTTTAATTATGCAGTATCTACCTTTCGAACTTAAAAAAAATTAACAAAAATGTTCTGAAACTGTCACTCAGTGCTGTTACTCCCTGGCCTCAGCGTTTATTTTGCCTCCAAGCTGGGTACAGAGGGGAAACCTTGGCTCAGCTGTGGTCATCCTGGCAGCTGTGACTTGGATTCTGTCTGCAAGCCAATTCCCTCTGTAACAGAGACGAGGGTAAAGGATGTGCAGGGGACAGAACCATGCACTGCTCTGTGTTTAGGGAGTCACAGCTAGAAAAACACAGCACACCCTCTATAGATTTGTGGATGATACTAAAGCAGGAGGAATAATTGCCAAATGGCTGGGAGGCAATTCAGAGGGGTCTTGAGAACGGGATAATGAGGACCTTGTGGAGATGAGCCAAAAATGTTCTGTGTGTACGGTGAGGAAGCGTTTGCATTGATACAGCCCTGCTGGAAAGCAGGGAGGGTACAACTGAGGGCTGCAGGCTGGTCAGAGGCCTCGACCAAGCATTGAACCTGGGACTGAAGAGGGGATTTTGTGAGCTGAGAACAACCTTCATCTGTTTGTCAGGGAGTGCCAGAGGCGATGGAGCCAAACTCTTCTGTGCTGGTTTGTGAAGGCCCAAAGGCCTGTGACTAAAATCCCCATACCCCAGTCTTGGAAAGGAGGCAACAAATCACATCTCGTGAGGCTGGGGTGAGAGAAGGCCTCTCTCCCACAGATCCTCGCAGTTATGTGCTAATGTGTTGTGAAGGTCATTCCCCCATTGGTTTGCCAAGTTTACGTCACCCTGTTCAGCCCCATTCACCTTCTTCGTAAGTTCTCTAGAATGTTCTTCCTTCCCTCAATCCCCATTGGCTCCAGTTTCCTGCAGTGCCCCGCCCCTGCCATCCCATTGGTTCCCCTGATTCCCAGCCACGCCCCTGCACCACTTTACCCTATCCCTATTGGCCCTTGCCCCTAAGCTCCGCCCCCATCCATATTTAACCCTGTGCCCTCAACCCTGTTCTCGGTTCTTATTCCTGAACTCATTCAAAGCTTTTCGTGTGCTTGGACCCCCGTTCCTGAATAAATAGCCTTTGGATACCCAAAGCAGGACCTGTCCCTTCATCAGCTGCCAGCCCTGTGCAGCAGGGTGCTCCCAAAAGCGCAGGTCGCTTCAAGGCCGCGCTGTTGCGTGTGTGTTGCGCAGGGGAACAGCCCTGAAATGCAGTTTGGGAGGGTCAGAACGGGCATGTTGGAAAAACCTTTTCACTAGTGAGGTGTTGCCATACCAAACCAACATTTTCTAGGGATGTTGTGGAATGTCCCATCTATGGGGATGTTGAAGATACAGATTGACAAAGCCACGGTGGACATCACCTGTTCTTTGTAACAACCCCATTCCTACTGGAAGGTTGGGGCAGATGATCTTCATGGATCCTTTCTAATCCATATTTTGCTGATCAATGCATTTCATTCTGCTGAAACCTTCCCCAGAGGGCTGGTCTCTGCCAGACTTTTCATTATGCTGCCTGATCATGAGTTTTCTCCACCACCTCCATTTATTCAGACACTTTTTAGTTTACCAATTTTATTTTAATGTCAGTATATTACTTAATTGGTAATGGACTAATTAACATTAGTGTGTTAATGTATAGCCATCCTTCCGAATTCTAAATCTCAGCACCAACTCTTATTTCTATCACAAATGCATTTCAATTACAGCCATGTCTCTTATCATCAATTTACATTTTCAGATTTTCATGGGTTTATTTAAAGACCCACAGATCTTAAAAGGTTCTAAGAAGATCCAGTTATTAAAATAAGAATTTTTCCAGTAAAAAATGCCACTAAGAACATGAAAGGATCGTAGAAAGATCAGGTTCTGCTTTCCAATAACAGTACAAAGTGATTTAGGAAATGTAGCTGTCAAAGTAAGGGTGTGCTATCAGTACTGCAGAATTCTGCAAAACTGTGGGAAACAGCTAGAATATCACGTGATGAATGTGCTGGTTTGTTTTAAAGATGAGGGAATCCCTTTGGGAGGGTTTCTTTATGAAACCCTTGACTGAAATAAGAACTTTCTAAATTCCATCCCTGTTTGCACTGCAAAACAACAGCAAAAGGTAGAAAGAACTAAATATTGTTTTACTCATGTGGGAATTACATCCTTGAAGCAACAGCACCTCTAAAACTTGTTAAGCCAGATACAATAAATAGCTCTCCAAAGTGGCCAGAGAATGTGTTCCTTTAACTGGTGGCACAAATGAAACAGAGCAAATGCATCAAAATTTCTTTCACCCACTCCAACTGAAAAAATAAACCTATTTTCCCGGGAGGAATTGAAGAGAATCCACTGACTTTCAAGAGCAGAAATTGCAGCTAAATCAAGTAGTATTGTACTAGAAATGTGAAATGACACAAATGGCAAAATGGCTTTTGGTTTGGAACCTGGCAGAGGAAGCCCCCTAACGTGTACAATAAAACAGAGCAGTGCTTAGGGGCGTTTAATGAAGCCATTACTGTGATGGAATATTAACCTCATTTGTGATTTTCAACACAGTTTCCCAATGTGAATTCATGTGGTTCCAGTTTAATTGCTTTTGTCAACTTGAGGAGTTTATTTGAGGAACAGAAGATAAAAGTCTAGCATTTGCCCTGTGTTAAACAAACCATGACTCTGATAAATCAGATCATTTTACGTGCACAGGACAGAATTAATGGTATTTTAGATGGGTTTGGAAAATTACACCTCTGACCAGTGATGGAAAACCCATCGTTGCCATTAAGTTTTAAAGATCTGGAGTTGGTAGACCAGGAATTCAGAAGCTATATGACCTCTATTAAAATTAAATTTTAATGTCCTTAAACAATTAAACCTCAAATATTATATGAACTTCATAAATATTTATAAGGTGCCGCTAAAGTCTGCAGTCTAAAATGTGTATGGTGGGACTTTCCCTTCATTTGAAAGGATTATGTCCTAATTTGGAGGCTCCCTATCTGCCTGTTCCACACAGTTCTGTACCCTTTTACCAGAGGAAATCAGAGGTAATTACATGAATGTCAGCATTGTTACACTGGTGTGGAAGCAGTGAAACCCAAGTATCTCACAGTTCCACAGTGGTTTTGTTGGCTCCACTCAGGCTGCACTTTGGCACCAGAAGGGCTGGGCAGGACACAAGGACACAGGAGATACCAGGTTTAGCCAAGTTTTAGTCACTGCTGGTTCATGGCCAGGAGCGTTCTAACATTTTCAGGTGTTTATAGAAGCAGTGAAATATTTAAGAGTTTCACAGAGAGGTGTTTCCAGTGCAGTGTGTTTTATGTTCAAATGCCAAGAAACCCTTTGTCCCACCTAAAATCTGTGCCAGTGAAGCTAATGAAGTTGTAAATGTCAGTGTAAGACTGATGTACCTGAAGGAACAGATGTGGCACAGTGATTTTAGCTCTGGTTGCAGTTTCAGACTCCTGTTAAAAAGCCTTTTTGTAATAACTCCTCCCTGGTTGCAGTTGGGTTGCCACAAATATTTACATTGGAGAATGCTCTGTCAAAGCAATGAACTCAATTGTATTAGGCTACTCATATTATTTGTGATTATTTATGAGCATTGAAAGATTCCTGCTTGTAGGAAGTTGGGGAAGTTGCTTAGATATCTTGAAAAAAATATTCCTTTAAACAACTTAGTTTAGCCACTGGCTCATTGCACAAGGAGAAAAGCTTTTTAAAAGTTGCCCTTGTTAAATTGTTTCCCTACATCTTAGTATTTTTCTACAGGTTTTCATGGATTCTTTCCTTAATTCCAGCTCATCTATTGCCACCCTGATGGCCCATCTCAGTCCACTGCCTCAAAATAGTTGTTTTCCCTTTGATGATACCTGTCTCGGGGAGTTCTTGGTTGGCATCAGAGAGCTGCATTCCACATCCATTAGGTTCCATTGCTTCTTTAAATACTGATGATATTAGCTGAAAACCCAACTTTTTTTTTTTTTCCTTTAAAATCTCCCGCTAGAAATAACATACCTTAGTTGCTTTGCCTGGTGTATTTTGAGTTTTTCTCTCTGCAGCTGCCAGGTTGCTACGAGTAGTTAATCGATAAATCTCTGTTTTTCTCTGTCACAAGCTTGCTGCATTGCTGCTTTTAAAGGGCAGCCCAGGATACTTCAGTGATTGCTTCCCAGAGGAAAGTGAAATGCTTTCAGTGAGTGTTTGGAAACATGTAGCAGATTCCTTTCAGACAGAACTCTTGTGTTTTTCACAAATTACAAGTCCTCTTGTAGACTGATAACACATGGAGCTTTCTAAGAAATATTTTTCTTCTTAGATTCTTTAGGCCTTGTTAGAGTTGCCTGAATTTAGCCTTTGGAATGGATGCAATTTTAGAGAGGCAAAAAATATTCCCTTACTGGGGAAAGAACAGATTTGCTGATATGATAGAGGTTCAAGTTTATTTTAACTACACAACAGATCAATAATGAGACAATTTCATTTATTTGTTCCTGGTTTAGTTTCCTGAGGTATTTGCACATGGAGAGAGAGCCTCATTCCATGGGTTTTGGCACTTATGGCCACTGAGAACTGCAGCATTAACAAAAGTTGCATATGAGTTTCACTTACTGTACTCTAATTAAAACTCTACAGATGCTGAGGATTAAATCAGAGCTGACTAATCATATTTAATTTAAATGTCTTAATGGCTGTATTTTTAATAGAACAAGGGTACATTAGCTAACCCAGGTTTTCTTCCTACAGTGACAGGTGTGTCAAAATTTCTAAGGCTTTTATCCAAAAAGAGCATATTATCTCATAGATTAATTCAGTCAATTAATAACTCTACTGAATTCAGTGGTAATATTACTTGCTTGAGATTTTGCTTGGATTGAAAGAGTTGTTCTGTTTCACCTTAATTGTACAGATAATTTATTTTTGCAGCAGAACAACACAATTTTGGTGGAAAATTATTATTTCCTGAGCCTCTGATTGTTAGGGACACAACAACATTTCTGCTTTTTGCTTTTGCACCTGGTATAGCACATTCAAAGAGCCCAAACCACTTCCCAGGCTGTGTGGGAATTAATTGCAGCCAGAGCAAATTAGGGCATTACTTACACCTCTGGAGATAAGGAAATGACTGAGTATGTTTAAACCATAGTAAATGAGGGCAAATTTTGGCATTATTTCTGGATTCCACCTAAGAGCATTGTCTCCTTTTCCTTCTCCCCAGAATGAAAAAGTATCTGAACTTTAAACAAGGGCTCTTTTAAAGCATACAATGGATACCAAGCAGTTTCACAGATAATTATAAGGCAGGAATAATTACAAAGTATTTTGAGTTGGGGAATTTTTCGTTTTTTCTCTGTTTTGCCAAATCAGCATCTTGGAGGAGTAGAAAAATCATGAAAACTCCGAAGTTTCTTGCCCAAGGCAGTCATTTTCAGTGTCTGGGAAACTGGGATAAAGTTTGTGAAAATCTTAATGTGCAAAAATACATTTAAAGTTTGATACTGCATCCAGTTTTCAAATCATCCTTAGATGCAAGAGTTTCTCTTCCAGGATATCAGCACACAGCTGCTTTTGAAAGAGGCAGTCATTGGGTAGCTGTCTTTACAAGGTACATACATATTTTTGGCACTTCATTAAGCTGATTTATGATGTCTTGCTTCGCTAGACATCATAAATGTCTGCATTTTATGGCTAACTTTTTAATTCCTTACCAAAAAAATATTTTTAAATGGAGCTCTGATTTTTTTTCCCCCTTGCAATCAGCATGAAACAGCAGCAGGAACAAGTCTAGCCTACATAATGGGGAGGACTGTTAAACCCTATCTCAGGTCTCCTTTCTGACTGGACTATACAGAAAGGCTTCAATCATTTGGAATCATAGCACAGCTGAAGTTTAGACAGAAAAATAGGTCAAGAATCACTGTTAAATATATGGAAGAAGGGAAGTATGAAAACCAGGCTGCTTTTATAAGCTCTGAGCCATATCTCTGGCTCCAGACCTCTCAATAATAAGGTAGTAAATCCATATGAAAAGCGAGCTTGTTACAGCTCTGCTCACTCCTTGTAATTCCAGGCAACTGCTGCTCTTGGCTTCTTCTTCATGAAGACACCTCAGAAATATCCAAACACAGGGAAATGTTGATATTTTAAACTATGTTTCCTCTGACTTCACAGCTGTCCCTAAACATAGAAGGGGACAACTGCTGTTAATTTCTCTTATCTGACATAAAATGTTGACTATATTAATGAGATTGATTAGTCATTTAGAGGCTAAGCAGATTAATTAGATGCTATCTTTTAATTTTCTGTGCGCTGATTAATATTTTATATGATGGTTTTGTTTAAAGTGATATTAACAGCTCTCACACTTTAGGCATTATTTCATTAACTCAGTTCTTTATCATGTTATGAAAGGCTTTTAATCAACTGCTTTCAAAGGAAGCCCTTTTCTTCCCTATCTGCTAAATCATATCCAGGCAGGCTTTTCTTCCAGACACAAGAATTATTCAGGGGCTCTATCCATAGTTCTGTTTTGATAAATTCAGTTTTATTTAGAGAGGCATCTACATTCATTCAATTCTGAATCCCTGGCTGCAAGGGCAACAGATCCTGCCCTGTTTTCTCAAACGAGCTTTGTTAGATCCTTGTTTTGAAAATGTCTCTCTTCAAAATGTATGTAGCTCTGAATTAAAGTTGCATTCAAGCATATCATATATTCAGGAATGTATCACTGAGAACATAGTCAAAGGTGTTAACCTCCCAATAAATTAACAGGAACTGCCTGGAGTTTATGGAATGTGAATAACCTCTGAAATATTTAGATTACCTTCTAGGAAACACAGGAAAAATGTGGCTGTGAAGGGAGTATAAGGGCTACTGTTCCAGTTTCTCATGAGAGGTAATAAATTCCAGAGCTGCCAGTCCTTTTACACTGAGAGAATTCTAGAGACTTAATCTACAAATTACTGTATCTCAGCAAGTCAGCCCATTCCCAGCAATGCACACCACCCATCACCTGAGTCCTTCCACTGAGTATTTATTGTGATTACAGCACATTTACAAAACAGCTTAATTACTTGCTTGACAAAGATATAAAACATTAAAGGGAATTCTTGCTGTTCTCCAGATGTCAGCAGATGCTTCCCTCGTGTTGCCCAAAGCCAGGAGTGCTGATGCAGGGGTTTCATTACTCAGGGTGGCAGGAGCACCTCCAGCCCCTCTGGCCACAAACAGATCTGACACCCCTTTACTCCACATGTAAGGAGTAAAACTCCCACTCAAACTTGGGGAGAAACACCCCATTTTTAGTGGTTAGAGTGTGGTTCTCAGCATAGCACAGTGCCTTCCAATACAGAATGAAAATTATTTAATGAGAAGAATATACTTTCCTGTCAGCCTTTCATAGGCAGATGGATGAGTTTTTAATTCTCTCAATTTCAAGATTCTTTTCAACTGTAACAGGTGAAAATCTAGCAAGGATGGTGAACTGTTTCACCTTGAGGCTGTTCATGCAGACCCTTCATTGTGCTCTCAAAACTGTACATGAAAGAATTGCAGCTACTGCTACTGCTAGATTTGGAACTACACCTTTCCAAAAGTACTTGAGTAATGTATCATGTTATCACATTGTAGTGCTCTTGGCATTAAATTCAAATACATTAACATCAAGATAAAATCATAAGTATAGATTTTGCCAAGAACAGGAGAGTAAGGACAGTTCCAGAGGAAAAAATTTATGAGTCTTAGCCACAGGCAAAAAGTTTTGAGGTACTGGACAGGATTTTCACCTTATTTCTGTTGCTTCCATCCTAGTGTTTTACTCAGTGTCCTTTGCCATGCTGTGCTTTTACTGAATTGTTTTCTGTGAACATTAGTTTTTTTTCAGAATTCATGATTGTGAACACTTCAGGATTTTTTTTTCTGTGCAGTTACTCATTAAAGTGTGTAAAGGAGCATTGCTTCACGAGGCACATTTCTTAAAACACTTTGAGGTGTGAGAGAAGGTCTTCCTCTTAATTTCTGTGAAAAAGGGGCTAAACCACATTCCTTGTATTCCAGGGAGGTGCTCTCAGAGTAATCATTGCAGAGAACTTTGAAATAACTGCAGGTGTTTGTAAAATTAATTGAGTACTCACTGATTTGGAATGAAATGAAGATTTCCACAATTAAGTTTGCTGCCCACAGGCTGGAGTGCTCTCAGGGCAAGGCAGAGATTTGAGTCTTTGATATCTCAAAGACGGAGGGAATATTGAATCAAATGTGCAGTGGAAGAGCTCCAGTAGGAAAAAAACCCAAAAGATAGGACATGCCTAATTCACTCTACTCTTTAACCCAGGTTAAAGAGGTTTGTCTTTAGTAAGACAAACCTCTGCCCCTTCTCATCATATTCAGTTTCAGGTATACATATAAAAAGGGTAAAAAATAAACAAAGCAGCTAGGAAAGAAGGGGCCAGTATAATGATAAACACATCAGCTTTTCAGCGTGTTGCCAGCAGGATAAATGCAAATTATTGGGGCTTATTTCATGGGAATTAGGGGAATTGTTTCCCTCCAAGACAGCATTTTGACAAGGCTCAGAATTTCCTTAGGATGATGCTTTACCAGCAGGATTTGTGACTTTCTGTCCACTGGTGATCTGTGACTTCATGTGTGCAGGATGCCCAGCTTGGCTAGGAATTGTGTGCTCTACCTGAAAGCTGAGCTGGTTCTATTTATCAGCTCAGTTGTTTCCTCAGACTTCCCTGGCAATTCCTTCAGCTCTGCAGTTCATCTTTCCCTTTGGGTCCCATCTGGTTCAGTGTTTATTGATTTGCTTGGAAGGTTTTGACTTAGCTCCTCACAGAACAGACCAGATATTCAAAAACTTCTCCTGACTTCCTGCTGACAAACACGTGCCTTCTTCCAGCCTCAATTTTCATTAATCTGGCAGTTCATCTTGCCAGTTCTTCTTTTTCACTTCAAAGTAGGGACATGTAGTCCCTACTTTTCTTCACAAACTCTTTAACCATAATCAGATTTTAGGTTTGAGGGGACTTTGTTTGGAATGTTTGATTTGATGATTCTAATATTTTTATCTGCAGTTTTGTCTTTTACCAGGCCTTTTTAGAAGGATTCCCACCCACAATGTGAATTTTAAGATCTGATTTTACTATTGTCCCATTTTCATCTCATTATCTTCAACTTGATCCTTATGCTCTGCAACTCAGTAGAATCCTATATTTAAATATGTCTTCATGGCCTTTGACATCTTGGGTAAATTTTACCACCTTTTTTTGTTGTACTTCTCTCTTTTTGACTGGTTTGTCAGTATCACTACAGAGGCTGTCAGGACCCACACAGACCACGTGCATTTTGTGAATAAATTTTTTTAAAGACAAGCAGTGGGATGTGATTTTCATGAAAAAGGTTTCATGCTAAACACAAAGTGTTTTTGTGTTAAATTGTTCATCAACAAAGAGCTAATGCATCAAGGAATGACCTTTACTTGTTCATCTATGCCATCAGTCTTAATTTAGAAACCCAGCAATGCCCTTAAACAGGATAATTATGAAGTTAAGCTCACACATAAATCTTCAGTGTAAAAATTAGGCATACAGGCTGAGGGATATTTTAGCTTTCAGTTTTTGTTGTACAGCATTTTGTTAGCCTAGCAAGAAGAAACTGAGGAACAGCTTGTAAATTCAGGGGGCGTCATCCTGAGGCCTTTCCTGAATTCAAATCAAGGCCGAGAAATCCAGGACAGAAATACCTCACATTATTTCCTTAATTTTGCAAAAATCTGAGTGCAGGTTTGGTGAAGTCTCAGTGCCTGTTCTTGTGCTGAGCAGAGCCTGGGTCTGAGTGTCACAGCAGGGCATGAGTGGCCTCAGCTCCCGTTTCCCAGCGCCTTTCTGGGATTCCTGCATCCATCCCTAATGAGAAAACTCTGATTTTGCTTCTCTACAGAAATACACTTGCCTGAGAAAGGGGATCTAGAAGCAAATGAGGCTTCTTAAAGAGCATGTAAATATTGTAACATTTGGTGTTTCCTACCCTGCAAGGATGAGACTGTCGCTTGGGAAGCATCTCCTTAAATCTGTCCTGCCCCCTTGGACTGAATTCACTTTCTGTTCTCCCACTGAAGAGATCAGAATGAAGTGATCCTGCCAAATCCAGCCCTCTCCCACTTTCAATTATCCCAAGTTGTTCCAAGCCCCTCCAACCTGGCCTTGGATGCTTCCAGGGATGGGACAGATCCATTTCTGCAGTTTGGAAACCTTGGCAGCCCCTGAGGCAGAGGATCTCTCCTCCGTGAGCCCCCTGCATCCCTCTCTCAGAGCTTCCTACAAGAACTCCCCTCTCAGTTCTCTTCCTCAGTAAAAACAGAGATATTGTGCCCCAAATTACACATTGAACCCAAAAATG
Organism: Anthoscopus minutus; assembly: GCA_013399455.1. Classification (NCBI taxonomy): domain Eukaryota; kingdom Metazoa; phylum Chordata; class Aves; order Passeriformes; family Paridae; genus Anthoscopus; species Anthoscopus minutus. The sequence goes on from VWYI01033420.1 coordinate 658,918, forward strand.
CAGTCCACCAAGGGCATTGAGGACGGGTCAGAGCACAGGCCACGTGTCCAGGGCATCACTGCAAGTGCAAACACCGTCAGCTGAGGGGCTTGCACTCCCTCAATCTTCCTCAGCCGCCCAGTATTTATTCAGTCCAGTGATTCCCATTGCTGTGTCTGTGCCTTTTCCTGTCCAACAGGATCTGTTCACCCTTTTGTGATCAGAAATCATTCCAGAGCTGGGCTTTCAATTACAGGCACAGTATTTGCACACATGGATATTGCTGCAGCCCTTTTATTTCAGCTGCCTTTTCTCCTCAGTGAGCTTGAAGAAGTTTGCTCTTACTTATTAGCTCTGACTGAGTTGGTCACAGAGCACTGGGCAAGTGTTTGTTTCAGAGTGACTCTGAGCTGATGCCTTTATAATTGCTTTTCACAACAGAAACTTTCTCTTTTTATCCCAGAAGAAGTGATAGCCCCCCCTTCCCCAGCTGAACCAGTAACACCAACACAATCACACTTGCATTGATTGCCATGCTCCTGTGATTAGGAAAAGCTGCATCCTGTAAGAGAACACAAGCACATGTACATTAACTCAGTCATGCAAATTCCACCTGATTCTGCAGAGAGCTTGTGCTCCATCTGCAAATGAAGCTGATTGTGCTGTCCTGCACATATCTGCCAGCTCCCCCTTTCAGACAGCAGATTTAATCAGCAAAACTAAATTGCTTGGGAATTAGCTCTGCAGGAAAAGCTGGCTCAAAAAAATGGATCCATTTTATTGTTTCAGAAAGTTCATAAGGGCACAATTTTTCCCCAGCAGACCCATCTCTCAGAGAGATATGAACTGTAATGGAACAGGCTCAATCATTCATTTCTTTGTAGGATGGGCAGGCTTATCATCATGTGGGATGGGTGAAATAGGTGAGCTGTGCAATCTGTGAAGGGTTCTCTATCATAATGTGCTGGGTAACCTTCACAAGCATGCCTAAATGTCTTTGATTAAGGGCTTTCCTTCTGCAACTTGTGATAAATGCTGGGATATTGATTATCATAAGCTTCTTGCTGAAGACAGAGAACATATTCCAAAATGGGAATTGAGCAGTAGCTAGAGAGAGAAAACTTCAAGATTTCAGAAAAAATAAAAAATTTAAATTTGCCCACGAAGAGAATTAGTTGTAGCAATGCCATAGCTACAATGTCATAAGAAGGTTGTAAATGCCCTGGAGGAAAAAGGTGGGGGTTTTTTTTCAGATGACTAAATTAAGCAAAGTATGTAAGAGGAAAATGTCTTTAGTATTAAAGTCAGTGGATTTCCTACAGCCCATAATATAAATAGGGACCCAGTCTGCTAAAAAAAGGTATCTGCTACAAGCATGACATTTGCTCCCTCTGATTTTGTGCAGCAAGTGTCTGGAGCATCATTTAATACAACACCAAGTTGTTTGCTGAAGACTCACACTCTTCTAAAGAGGCCCCTCTAGGCATGTTTGGGAAAGTTCCACAATCTGATTGCTGCTTTCTCCAGAAACAGAGGGATCCTGAGTGCTGACAATCATTGCACTCAGAAAATAAACAGAACACAGAGGCACACTGAGATTGCAGAAAACCAAGGTATTGGGTCCTGAAATGATGCTAGAAAAATATCCACAAGACTTATATTCCATTTCTTTGCTCAAACATCTGCATGTTGCTTTGTCTTTTTTCGTACAGAAAACAGGGAATAAGAATTGATAGAAACATCAATATCTTCCATTAATCTAAATTTCAAAAGCAGACAGAAGAATTCTGTCACTGTTTTCCATGCTCATGTTTAGAACTTAAGAGGCCTGAGTTACCCAGTCAGACATCAGAAGGAATAACATGAAATACAAGTGATCAATTCCCCATCAAAACCAAGGCACATGAAGGTTGGTGGAGCTCAGCATTCAGAATCACTGCTGCTCTCCCAGCTGTGCAAAACCTTTTATTGCTGTTCCTCCAGCTACACTTGGCTTAACTTCTCCTGTGTCTTCCAGAAAACCAAGCTGAGATCTCACATCACACTGATCCCAAAATCAGAGGGGACCTGTTTGTTAAAGCCTCATGCAGAGCCTTTGATGACACCAATGGAAAGATTTCTTTTGATTTTGACAAGTTTTGTATTTCATCTCCTGTGTATCCATAGAGACATCTTGTCTTCCTCTTCTGGCAGGTGCTGGCTCAAGAAACAGTTTCAGTGTTACTATTCTTTAAATATCAGAGAAACCTATTCCCACACAAGTTCCAAGATTTCAGGGTTATTCACTCCAAATAAACTCTTGACTGGATCTTTCTAGTCGCAATTCTAACTGTTGGATCTTACACAATCCATTAAATTTCTCATTTCTTGTCATTACAATGGCTTTCTTTTTTATTCTCTGTTCATTATGTATATATTGTTTACAAGACAACACTTTAATCTTTCCCCCATTTCTAACAGTTCAGTCATGCTTATCCAGTACAAACTTGATTTAATTTCTTAGCAAGGCCCACAGGGAAATTGAAGAGGAACTGTTCATTACCCTGTCTTGTAATTATGTTTCTAACTCTGTTTTCTAAAATAGCTCTGGGATGCCTCTGGTTCTGGGACTGCTTCAAATCTGATCAGTGCCTCATTATCTGATATGTTTTAAACTGCTGAAACAGATAAACTAACCTGACTTGGGGACTACTCACTTTGTGTCCAGTCATTTTAAGTAGGAAAAACTGTGAGGCAATGCACTCAACAACGTGTGAATTCCAGGTTGGATTTGGTTTCTTGGAACTTTGTGATATTATTGCTAGCACAGAACAATCCATACAGATTCATCCACTTTTAATAAGGCTGCTTAACTCCATGGCATCCATCACAAGGACAGCAAACACTTGATTATATTGGTAATTTTCTAATAACATTTGAAAAAGCTGATGACTGCCTGGCTAATTTTGTGGTATATGAGGCAGACTGAGGTATTTTTCTTAAAACTGTACGGATTCCCAGTCTTCCCTTTGAACATAACCCCTTAGAAAAAGATTCTATTCCCCACTGAGGAGCAAATCCAACTTTTCAGAGTGCACCAGGGCAGAAATCCCTGAAATCTGCAGAGCTGCAGAAGGAGATGACAAGCATTAGAAATAAAACCCCTTTGCTGTAAGAAAGGGTTCATTGCTGCCCAGAGGACTTCAAAACTACAGGAAAGAGATAAGAAAACTCACAAGAGAAAGAAAACCTGACCTCCTGATTTTCCTTCCCCTGGGCTGATGGAGAATCCTCCTTGTCAATGCCACGAGGACCCTGAGAAACATTTCAGCCTGGCACCCCTCAAGTCTCCCCTTGCCATGACACAGATGAGATCCCTGTCAATCCTTCTACTTTCAAAAGATTTATCTTTGCTCTCTAGATCTGTGCAACCTGAGCAATGCCAAAACTGAGAAAGGAGGTCGGTCATTCCTCACAATTGTCTTGCAGCAGTCATCAACACTGGCATTTATTTGTCTCCCTTTGTGCTACTTTCTGTAATGGCAAATCTTCAACCATCAGAAACTGGACTGGAAACAATATTGCATTCTGCCTCGGGGTAAATTTGTCAGATTAAAAAAAAAAGAGAAATATTTTGATTTTAAAAATTAAAATAATTAAAAGATTAAAAGAAATAGTGGCTCCTTAAATTACTGACTCCAGGCTTTGAACAAAATGCAGCTCCATAAGCAAACCTGAGTTTTGGTGATGTAGAATAAATGCACAGTGCAGGGAGCACCTGCCAGGATTTGCAAAGAGCAAACACTGTCTTTGCAGCTGCAGTAGGAACGTGGTATCATCTCACTTCTGTTTTCTCCTCTACCTCAGCTCACCCAAACTCTCTGACATCAAGAAATTGTGGGTTAAAGACATTATTGTGTGATTATTGTACATCACAGACATTGTAGCACCTCTGGACTTGCTATCTTTTCTTAGGTGCTTTGCTTTGATTCTGCAGAATCCAGACATGCAAATCTGATTTCAGTGACTGGAGATTTTCCTGCCCTGCTTAGCTGCAATGAAGTCCCTGGCTCTGCCAATTCTCAAAAGAATTTGCGGCTTGGGAACAAATTCTATAAAACATTTATCTTGATTCAGGGAGATCTGTAGCCACTGTACAAGTGTATGTTACAGGAGAATCTTTGTAGAGTTGGATCAATAATTTGAACCAAAGAAAAATTCTATCAGGAGGCACAGAGGAGTTTTTCAAAATAGGAACAGGCAAATACTGGTAAAATGATCAGAGGTCATGCATATCAAGGATGTGGTTAACTCTAAATATAATGCTGGAGTTCTTCATCTCTCTGTTAGAACAGTGCAATGAGTTCCCAGCTGAAGAAATCAAAAGGGTTTTATTTTAAAATTACCTTTAAAAAAGATTTTCTGTGGGTACTGCACACATTGTTGTGTGGCAATACAGAAAAGCTGTAGCCAGATTTGTTGGATTTTGCATTCAATTTGATCTCAATAATAAATCTTGTCCTTTCTGATTTTGGGTCTCATTTATTGCTTTGTGCACTTTGATTACAACAGACTAAATCTGCATTCCATATTAATTTGTACATACAATAACATGGTCTTTTATACATCTTTATTAAACCGCAGTTTATTAAGAAAAAAAAATTCCAGTTACTTTATTTACATTTCATTATATCTGGTTTTACTCTTGTGTGTTGGGAGCTCCATATGCAGAATATGGAATATTCTCCTGCAGTTTGACCAGTGAACTTTGGCTGTGGGATTAACTCTTAGGATTATTCTAAAGCACTCTTTGTATCTCACTGACAAAATGATGGTGTTACTGAGGGCTGAGCTGGCCACATAAATTTATGCACCTTCATTTGAACAGAAAGGTGGAGCAGCCTAGAACTTCATGAGGTTCACCATTACACCCAAGAAATCAGTTTAACCATTTTATCAATTTATAATTTAGCTGCTGAAAAAACCCATCAGATAAACCCAAAACTAGCTTGTTATGACATACAGGGACCAAAGTATTTTGAGCTTACAATAACAAAAAAAGCTTATTTTAAACATTTTGATTGACAGCACAAGAATGATATTTCAAAGCTGTTCTCAGACTACAGAAATCTCGAGCATGCTGCAGCAATTATTGTATTTTTCTCTGTCCACAGCACAGTTAAGTGTGGGAAGCAAAGGTTTTCTTTGAAATATATTTGCAGGAAATGATACTGGTCCTCGCATTTGTTTATTATTCTACAGAGAGTTTACACAAACAAAATCAGCTTATATGTCCTCAAATATTATCCATTTTCATAACATTTTTCAACAGCAATCAAGCTACATAAAAATTTAAATTCTTCCTGAATTTGAATATGCAGCTGTAAGTTTTATGCCTGGCTCTGATGTGAGCTGATCCGGGTCAGAGTTTTTTAACAGAGAGGTTAAATCATGACATCTTTCACTAAAGGAGTGGTTTCAGTTTCCTTTAGTGAAAGATGTCATGATTTAACCTCTGTGTTAAAATCTTTTTAGAAATTATTTAGTTGAGATTGCCATGCACAATATTTCAAAGTTTTATGTTGGAGAAGCTAAAATAGAGAAACTTTATAAAAATGAAAGCTAGCTTTGAGATTTAGGATACTGTGTTAGTTACTGTATAACCCAAGAACAATAGCCTAGCCAGCTGAAGGAAAATCCTCTGGATTAAACAATACCCTTCTGCTGACAGAGAAACCTCTCTTGAAACAGAGATGAAAGTCAGTTTTGAGATATAAGTCACTGATGTTGATTGGCAAAAGCCTGGCCAGACAAGGAAGAATCTGAGGACTGTGAATTCAGATAGGATAAAAGAGTCACTCCTATAGGCTGGATGTAAAACCCCTTGGATTTTCTGTCATATGTTGGTTGGTTGGTGTAAACTAGAATATTCATTGTAGAAAGAGATATAATGTATTGTAACAAGAACCTCGGCCCCTTTGGCCCTCTCTTAATCTCTTAATTCTTCCCTCTTTTGCTGGCCCTCTTTGGCCTTTCCTCTCTCTCCTCCCTCCCACCACCCCTGTCCCCCTCCCTCGTGGCCTTTCCACTCTCTCTGTCTCTACCTTAATAATAATCCATTTATCCCTGAGCAGCCTTAGAGACAGCATAACAATTCCTGCAGCTTTACTACTCAGAAAAAAGGCATTTCTGAGACTCTCAGGATGCAGTTTCATGGTTCTCTTCAGGGTTCTCTGTCTCAAGGGGTTTTTTTTGCTTGACCTCCTCCAGCTGTGAGTTCCCTCCTGCATCGGTGTCCACGCAGCTCTGCCTGAACCATCACAGCAGGAATGGACCCTCCAGCAGTGAAATTATTTCATGGCAACAGTGAAAGGTTCCCCGTGGGCCACAAGGCACCAGCAATAACTCCAGGGTGATTGTGTGGAAGCAGGGCCCAGAGCAAGGATGGGATGGCCCCTTCTGGAGCTGGAGCAGGCTTGGATCAGCTCCTGGGCACCTTCTGAGGTGGTTTTTGAGCCTTTGCACGTTGGTTGCTTTAAAAAATGTGGGCTTGTGGCTCACACATCTGTGGTGGTCACATCATGGGGCCTCCTTTGGGCCTGAGCACGAGAGAGCAATTTAGAAGAATTTCTTCTGTGCACATTCCTGGAAACAAAGCTGATGTTGTCATTTGAAGGGAAAAGTCTGATCCAAATGTATTTTCATATATTGCAATTTTTTCCCTGCTCTGCTGTACCAGCACATATGGTCCTAAATATGTGTTTCTTTATCAGCTGACCCAAACCTGCATCATTTAGTGCCTTAGCAAAATTCTTCTCCTGCCAAATATTTAAACTCATGGACCTAATCTGAAGTATCTGAAAAAAAAGTGAGTTAATATTTTGATTTGTGAAAACAACATTTAGTTGAACATAATGTAGCTTCTATGGGTATACTTAAATTATAAAATATAATTAAAATATTAAATATAATAATACCAATAAAATTATTATAATTATAACATTATGAATTATTTTACATTAACTTATATTTTATTTTAAATCAATAATTAAATATAATTAACATATAGTATATAATAATGCTAGTTATATATTAATATATGTTTTAATACTAAATATAATATCAAAGCAAGTTAATATTTAGATTTGTGGAAACAACATTTAGTTGATAACCATGTATCTTCTATGAGTATAATTTGGATGCAAAGAGCAATGAGCAGAGTTACAAAAAAAGAGGTTTGAAAAATTATGAGACTTTGAATCAACATATATTATTAATTCTGTAGATATTAATACTTGTTTTCAATAATTCATGACCTGCATTCATTTTCCTGGGATCCCAGTGTTTTCTGAGAGAATCTCATTCCCTGGCAAGGGAGGGATGAACAGAACGGAAATTCATGTGTGGAAAATTATCAATTTTTGCAACATTGCAGATCTGAGCTGCAACTGGGGAAGCCAATATGTGAGGAGCAGGATGAAAAGCCATTTGGAGCCTTCAGACAGTTCAATATGTAATTCTGGTAATACAGAGTTTTCTTAGCTCCAGTTTCTGTACTGATTTATCAGAGCTAAGAGGCTGTAGTTAGTTATGGGTGTACTGCACCTATTTTTCCTCAGAGCTATATCCTTAATGGCATTTCTACACGATATATTCTTGGGTTTTTTTGTCAGAGAAGCTGTTGTTTTCTGCGGGAAAAGTTTGTCAGGGTGGTTGGGGATGGCTGTGGAGGGGCAGGTGCAGATCGAGGCAGGACTGAGCACCAAGGAGCTCCCAGGGACAGGGACTGGTTGCAACAGGGTCTGGGAGCTCTGCCAGTGGGAAGGGACATCCCTGAGCAGTCCTGGAGCTGGCCCTGAACCTCCTCTTCACAGTGGATATGCTCAGGAACCTCTCACATTTCACCAGAAAATTTCATTTTTTAGTTAAAAGTCAAATACTGAGAATTAAGCTCCAGGAATTTATATTTCATGAGCCAAGTAAATGACTTTTCTGTTACCTCCCTACCCCTCACTGCACTCCAGGGCAGAGTCTATAACCCCTACTTGTGAGAAAAGGTACCTGTGGTGAAAACACAAGAGAATCCAAGCTTATGTGTTTTTTAAAAAAATAATTTAAAAAAAAAATCATTATTTTTAAGCCAGTGGCATAATTTATGGTAGCTGTGGGACAGGAGGGTGAATTTTAGCATCACTCTCATGAAAGATGGATATGCTTCATCCTGCCCATTCATCTTTCTGAACATTGGCTCATTTTACCCTTTCACTTTGAGGCTGTCAGGACTGAGGGAAAAATTCTCTTCTGGAAAAGCAGAATCAAAAGGAATTAGGTAACCCTGAGGCATTGCCACGTTGGAATGAAGGGCTTTTCAAGGACCATCAACATATGAATAGGATTACCTTGGATGCAGTGGTGGCCAGACATATTTTTAGCCTTTGGCAGAGGAGAATGGGAGCTCTGCAAATAGCGTGAGTGCCACTCAGAACGTGAGAATCACTTCACAGAACATTACAGAGGGGGAGCTGAAGCTTTTGGAGAAGGGGATAAGGAGATGGGCAGTCTCCTATGTTTAATTTTTTTCCCTTCTTAATTAAAGATCATAATATAACACCTTCCAAGTGAGTAACAAATGAAAGTCTGCCTGGTGCATTGATTTTGAAAGGAAGAGGTTTATCCTCATTTGGGTCAAGCTGAGGGTCCTGGTGAGAAATCAGAGCTGTGAACTGAGCAACAGGTTATGGAGCAGTGATTGCCCAAGATGTAAAACTGAAATGGTGTCCCTGCCACGGGGGAGATTGGCTGAAGTTAAAAATGGCAGCCTTCAAAAGGGATTTTAGCTCTTTTTTGGAATTCTACCTCCTTTTACAGCAACATTGAATCATTCCCACTGATTTGTGAGCGAAGCTCTCCAGGCCTAAAATATCTGGGATCTGCTAAAATCTGTGACAAAGCACAATTCTCTAGGTTTCACTGCATCCTCTATCAAGATATTGTAAATGAGTTTGAAGTACCTCTTGCAAATGCAATGTCACTCTTAGTGCCAAGTTCCTTAGCCTAGGTGGCATAAAACTGACATGTAGGTAGGTGACTGAAGAATTATTTTTAAGCCTGACTAATGAATGTTGTCAGACTAGCTTAAAACAAGGCAAAAGTGAAATCATAATAAAAGTAAAAAAGACAAAATTAGAAAGTATTTTAATCCTCATGGGAACTAAAGCCTTAAAATATTTTAATTAACTTCTTTTCATCTGCCTTTATTTTTATATTCCTGAATAGCATTATACTCAAGCCATATCACCACCTGGACACCTCATAATGAGATTGATCCCATCATAAAATCTGAATAGACCAAGGATAGACAGGATGGGCTCCTCTCTGGAGATGCTGCTCTTCTACACTGACTGCAAAGTGAGTGTAAATGAACCTCTTGAATTACACAACACATGAAAAGCAAAATTAAGGTGAAATGAATGCCCTGTTGCATTCAGATTTTTGGACAACCATTCAGAGCTAGGGTTTAAGATTCCAATTTCTAGGAAAGTCAACTGGGCTTAAATGAATAATTCTTTTCAGAAGGACTCTTTTGATACCTGACATCATACATTAGTTCCTCCCTATTTCTTCTCTGAGCTGCCAATAGAGACATAAAATTTATCTGGACCAGCACTGTTCCTTTTTATATCAACACCACATAAGACAAAACCACTGATTAAATTTTTATTTTCTAAGAGCTGTTTGTGCTAGGATTTATAAACAGCGGTAAATAGAGTGCATGGAAAAATTTCATGTTGTATTTATTAGCTTATTAACTGCTGTACAGTCTCTGATCTGCTGCAGTATGGAAATGCAAAAAGCCACCCAAATTGAATAAAGGTTTCAAGCTGGTTTTACTCTGGACTTCTGTAGCACGGAAATGGAGTAGGTTTGGCCAAATATCATTTATAACGTAGCAGAAGTTGCTAGGGGAAGAGACTCCATGGAATTTCCTCTGAAATCCAACTTGTAAAAGAGCATAAAAGGGACATCATTTGCTGTTAAATGCGAGTTTTTCCACACAGATCTCTAAAACCTGTGTGAGTTAATGCAGGAGGGGACAAAAAACATTTTAGCAACTGTTAATGCATTTTAGGTAGGTTACTCTGTTTACTGGTGCATTTTCAAACCTGTTAAAGGCTGAAAACACCGAGGAGAAAAAGCCTACATAACTTTTCTCCTCCCATTTCCCTGAGTCTCATGAATGTGAAATGAAAGCATTCCTCAGTGTACTCAAAAAAATTGATTCCTAGTTGAAAAGCCAAAGGCCTTTTTAAAAATGGTATCAGCCTCTTAAAAACCCCATTCATTGACACGGATCTGAGGGGTCTCATAAGGAATTAAGTTACAAACACATGCAAGAGGCTTCTCTGAAAACACCACTCAGAGCCAAGAGTAAATATTGAAGATGTGCTTACTGAAATCTGCAGCTTCTAGCAGGGCAAGGAAGAGGCATTTCCTACATTTCCTCCTCCAGCCACGCAGGAAATAAATCAGCCAAGGAACATGGCTTGGTTGTGCTCCTTTTTGTTGCACTGACTGATGTTTTATACTTCACTGGTCATTAAGCAGAAGGCACCAGAGGTGGATCTCATAAAAAGAAGTAATAGGGATGTATTTTTTTTCCTCTGTGGAAGAAATCCAGGTGATTTATAAAGCCCACGTGTTGCTTGCACCTGCCACGTGTAGTTTTATGACCAAGCAGAGGATGTCATTTATAATTGGCATTAGAGCTCATTAGAGCAGCATTTGCTCTCATCTTCTTTCAGGGATTTGGACCCTAAATCCCAGGGCTTTATCTAAACCTCTCTGAAAGATTCCCTCTTGTCTCCTGAGCCACTTCTGACCTGTCACTTTAACCTCTCTCTGCACTTAAGTGTGATTTTCCCTTTCACAGAAGAGAATAATGATGGTTGCTGTTTAGCCATTCTCAAACAGGTCTCTGGCCCAACACTCTGGGTTTCTTTGGGTGGTTTTTATTTTATTTTTAATAACTAGATGATCAGTAAAATCTGTATAAATCCTTTAGAACTCCTTCACCTTTTGTGGTTCAGCTCAGTTTTTGGTGCAGATACAGTGCCAGACACTAACCAAGATGCTTGCATAAGGTTAGATGGAAAATGGGTATTAACCTGTATATAACACTGAAATATCCCATTTCCTGGTCTGCTTCTTGTCTCTTCCCCACTAGCAAAGGGTTCTCCTTTGAAACACTGTAAAATAAAAGCATAGGAAGTCCAAATATAAATGAGGAGAAACATTTATTTTTCACAGGCTTCAAATCATCACTCCAGCTGTCACAGACATCTATTTTAGCATTTATACTCTCATTTGGTCAACAGACAAATACAGGAAGAGGGATTTAGAGAAGCAAATTGTCAATGAACAAGCTCTGTTGGACTGTCCATCCTATCCCTCTGTGGTACCTTGCCTGCTTTTTGTGGAGTGGAATCAAAGCACCAGGCCACACAAAAGGGTGGGAAATGAGCCCAGCCAGTGAAAATCTGCTGGGCACCCCAGAATTTGCCCTGGGGTTTGGAAGGCTGAGAGCTTGAGTGGGTACAGAATCTTTTACTGCTCAGTGCCTGAAGCTGTGCCCTCAGCAGTGTGGCAGCAGCAGCTTGATGAGAGAATCCTCACATCACCCCCCTTTGCCACTTTTTGGTGGTGCTGTTGTGTCTCAGAGCACAGAAACCGAGTTTTATTTGGATGAAACGGACAGGAAGACCCAGCTAATCCATAAACTGGACACTCATCTCTTGATCTTTATCTTTTAAATTAAAAACTCATCTAATGAGTGCTCTCCCAGACATTTAGTCCAGAGAAACAGCCTAGACAGAGTCTGGAACAGCCCCCAAATGCACAGACACTGAGAGCTCAGCACGATTTGCACTCAGACCCCACTCCTGGGAGGCTGTGCTCCCTACAAACCTATATCTATAGGTAACGTGCCAGAAAGGTTTGGAATATTGTTCTGTTTGCAAAACCTTCCCCCAGGCATTGCTCATGAAAAGAACTCCAGGACAGCAGAAAGATTGACACAGATGTTACAGCGAGGTTTTGCTCTGCTGGGATTCCCCTTACTCACCACAGAACTTGTTTTTCTCTTTCCCAGGCTTTTTATAAAATCACAGCTGAAAGCACAGCGCCTTAGCACCAAGATTTTCCAATTTTGTCTGCTTCTGAAATGAATAATTTGTGAGTTTCTGAGCCATGTCCTTCTTTCCTCCTCAAGAAATATCGTGATATACATTTCAACATTCAATACAATTTGTGATATCATTTCAGCATCTCATGAAATTCCCACCCCACTTTCATTTTTGAAGCGATTCCCACATTTAATTGCACCATTTTGCAGGGATAAAATGTGGTTTGTGCAACTCCATCTCTCAGTGGGACATTATTCTCCTCATCCTGTGACCCCCTTCAGAGTTTTTATCACTTTGCCATGACTCAAAATTCTGCTTCTTTTGCAGGGGCAGCCTCCCATCTGCTTTGCTATTGGCACTCAAAGGCAAAATACAGAGCAGGGGCTGGGGGATGTGGAAAAAGGGAGGAAAAGCTGAATGTTTCACTGGCATCTCCCTTTATTGGATGTGCAAGCAGAGGAGCTGCCCATATGCCCTTGTGTGTGTGCCAAGACCTGCCAGCTTGGGAAGAAGCTGGTAGTTCATAGAGGAATCTGTTTTTAATCTCTGTTTTGGTAAAGTCTGTGTATTTGTGGAAAACAATTTCATTTTTTTCTTCTTTTTTTTTTTTTATTTCCCTGAGAAAAAATTGTTTATCCTGTTTGGCTCTGCATGGAAAATAAAAAATAGATTTTCCAGAAATGGAATCCTCTCAGTGAAGTAATGAATTGAATCTAAAACCTTCATTTTCCATAGTGACACTTCAGCTTGTTATTTCAACTAGTTTTTGAAGCAGAGAGGAATTCTAAAACAAAGCAATTAAATTTACTGAAATTATACATTGACCACATATGAATGACAACTTCTGCTTTACATTTTTACGTCTCTATTAAATAGACATGCAAATTTATTAAAAATTACATCCACTTGTGACACAAGCGCTAAGAGTGCTTAGCAGGTGTAAATACTTTCAAAATATGGGGATATTTATGTTCATGTTTCACAGGTCTGGGAAAGGTCACCCAGAACTCAAAATCACCTTGGGAGCTGCTTGGCTCCCACTAAAGGTACTTGATCTACTTTGAAGACAAATAAGTTATTGGAGAGAGAATACAGATCTTTTGCATTTATCCCAGAATTTTAATCAAAAGTATTTTAATTATAATTTGAGATAGCACTGAAAGTCATTGCTGCCTTTGTTCTAACAGTGGCAACACAAAATGCAAGTTTTTGAGAGCACATATTACAATGTTTGCTCTGGCAGTTATTTTAGTACAGATTTCTTGCAGGAAATAACAGTAAATGAAATAATTTCCCATATGGCATGACAAGGTTTGATTCATTCAATAATTTGAGCCAACATTTTCATGATAAATATATATGCAAAGGAGTGTATATGATACCTTCTGTAATATTAATGTTCTTTATGCAATTTTTTTAATGATTCCTAAGAACTCCTTTTGTTAGGCTGTGGTGCTTTGGTTATGAACTGTTATCTTCATCTGGATTTACTGTGATGGCTTTGTGTGCTTTTGAAATTGATTTTTTCTTCAAAGGGAAAAAGCTGCTTTTTATTTTTTTGTCCCTTTCATCTTGCAGCTTTTTGTGGGGGAAAAAAATGAAAAAAAAAGGAACTAAAACCCCAAACAATTTTGAGTCGAGAAAGCATTCTAAATTTTAAAACATAGATGGAAATACTGGAAGGTGTTGGTGTAACACAGCTGCCCACTGTGCACAGGACTGCTTTTGTCTCTCTCTGATCTCTTGAGCATCAAAAATATCAGACTGCTGCAGCAGGGGCTTTATAAAAGAGCTGGATGGTACAATTAAAGTTAGAAAGCATAATGACAACATCCAGTTACAGCTCAGGAGCTGAACTTAGGCCTTTTTCACTCTCTCACTCTCATTTTTATCTGCATGTATCATTTTCATCTACACAGAGCTACGATTGTTGAAGACATGCTCCATTTGGATTCCTTTGTAATTTTTTCTGCTGGCATTTCTTTATTCAAGGCACTTTACACTTCAGAGAGTGAATCAGACACTTTAAACAACCTGACTGGCTGCTCATACATTTCCTGAGCCTTATGGGCCATCTCCAGATACAAAATAAGCTGCTGTAATAGGTTTATTGTCAGGCAGCAAAACTCCTGAAGCTTTAGCCTTACTTTTCCATTCTCTTGACAGAAGTTTAATATTGCTCTGATTCTTTGGATGGCTTGAAAGACACGGAAAATTCAGAAGGAGATGCAGCTCTATGGCACAATTAGGAATATATGGATTTTTCCCTTGCAGGAGCTTGTGCTTGGATTCTTTTCCATCCTGAGTCTGAGACAGGGGTCAGTGGTGGGCCTGGCAGTGCTGGGTTAATTTTTGGGCTCAGTGATCTTTCCCAGCCTAAATGATTCTCTGATTCCATGGTTTGGATCACCACTACCACAACAGGTAGCACACCCCCAATTTTCTTAAAGTCCTCCAACACAGAACTTCCCCTTCAAATTATCCCTGGTAAAGCAAAGTTACAAATCTCTCTTACTGCCAGGTCTGTGAAGATCATACAATTGCAGGAAACTCTTGTGCCATCATTTACTGAAAGGAAAATTCTGAGCAAATGCTCAGTGCTCCTGCCCTGTAAGTACTCACAGGTGAAAAAAAATGTACCTTTTATACCTCTAAATTGTTTGTTCCACAATATTTGCTAAATCTTTCCCTCACTGTATTTAAAGTTGCATCATTATATTTTCACAGTTTAAAGTCAGATGAGATCATGCTCCTTTTATCTCTCCATTTATATACCTTTGAATTTAAAACCTTGTAGACTCAGATCTTAGTGCCCTTCCCAAAAAGCCACTAATCAAAATTTACAATTGTTGTGTCATAAAGCTGCACTGATAGGTAGGAACATTCCAATACTTCAGAGTGGTGTGCCCATGAGCAGCTTGTCAAACTGCAGGTAAAAACTGCAGCTTTTCATTAAAAATAAATATCCACACCCTCACATGGTAACAAATCTACCATGTGATGTTTTCGTCCTGATACATCCAGATGCTTCCTTCAAAAGCAAGGAAATAAAAACCCAAACAAGTTTTCTGGGCCAGGATCTAAAGGACCTAGTCCTGAAAGCACAGATGGGAATTTTCAGACCCAAATCCATGGATTGAAAGCAGCATTAAAACAAATCACAAGATTATTCCCTTATTCAAAAGTGGCCTTCACCACTGCTAAAACCTTTGTTTGCAACTCTGAATCTAAAGAACTCCTTTTTCCCCTGCCTCTAGCAGGAATTAGAGGCAGAGCCTTTCAGCTGCTCTTTACAGTTGCAGAAAATTACAAATGAGGGCAAGTCACAGTCCCTGCAGAAGTAATGAGAAATTGAGGTTATTTTGGGATTATATTGATAGGAGAATGCTTTGATATTTTTGAACCACTGTAAATCTTGGTTCTCAATTCCAGTGCTTGAGCATGAAGAGGATCACTCCTGTTAACTATGTTAACATCAGCGTTGAAACATCAGCTGGAAATTTATTCCCTTTCTCCACCAAGACCAGAACTGCAGCCCAGAAAATATGTTTTCATTATCTACAGCAAGAAAATGGGGCTGGGGGAAGGTATTTACTCTTTGAAGGAAGGAAAAAAAACAAAGTGGATTGAGGAAGAAGAAGAAGAAAAGGGGAGAATCAGAAGAAATATGAAAAAAGAGATTTAAAAAAAATGACAGAGGAAGAAAACTAAGCACAAATGAACTTTTTATTTGGCTCCAAGGATGCATTAATTCAATTTATTCCATCTGAGCGCAGGAAACTTGGATAGAATGCCAGTTCCCACCCCAAAAAATACCCACATTCCATGATTGTTGGGCAAAATGGGGATCCACAGTTTTATTCATTTCTTTCATTATTTTACTAACATTAACCTTCCATTTTGGTATATAAAAATAATGGGCAGTTCATGTCCACTGTTTAGAAAATACTCAGTATTTCTTACAGAAAACAAGAATGAGAATATGAATCCTAAGAGTCAAAAATTACAAGACTGGAAAACAAAATAAGAAGACTGAGGATCCTAAAAAAAAAATTTCTTTAAAAAATTGTAATATTTAGAAAGTAGTCAAATGTGGGGGTTTTGCCCTTTTATTTGTCATATCCAACACAAATCTAGCCAAACTGATTATTCACTACATTTAAAAATCATCATTAACTACACTGGGGACCAAAGAAGGATGAATTATTGAAGAAAAAAAAAATATAAATAGATGCTTGAAGATGTTGGGTTTTCTCATGTCTTCCTCTAAAAGCACCAATTCTCTTTTATTTGTACTATACTTTTAAATAAAAAATCCAGTAGAAAATGGAAAAAAAAATACCTCAGAATAACCAGGGAAGTCGGCCTAATTAAAAAAAAAAACAACTTTATTCCTTATTTTCAGTGTGCTTAATTAAATGCCTTCCTGAAGATGTTAAAGCATTTTAGCTCATGTATATCTTTGAAATTTCAGTGCCAACCCAGTTAAAGAGCCTCTGACTTAACTCTGGTAAGAACCTGCTGCTTTCTTGTAGCCCACTGCCACTGGGGTTGAGTTAAATATTCCCTCTAGAACAAATTAGAGCACAGAACATGTCAAACCTTCCTCTAAAAGCCTCGGAAATTTCAAGAGAGAGTCTGTTTTATTTGAGGGCTGAACTGCCAGCAGAGCTGCCCTGCTCTTTTCTGTCTGCAGGAATGAAGCATTCAGGGAAATATTTGGTTCTTCCCTAAACCCCAACAATAATTAGCTAATCATGATTGCCCTTGTGAGCCCACATTGGTCATGATAAATGCACAGAATTAATTTGGGCCAGTAAGGAATTCTACAGGAGCTGCACAGTTTCACTGAGTTGGAGTTTATATCCTTTACAAAACTGTGTCATTTGTGGCTGAATCCTTTTGTGGGGACTTGCCCAGCAGAAAGGCTTCATTTTGCCAGAAGTAGTTCTGCAGTTCAATATTTACACACAGCAGTGTTGGCGTGGCATGATGTTAAACAGCTTCCTTTCTACCCCCAAACAGCATAAAAGCTCATTATTTAAAACCAGTTGATTAAAATCTGTCTGCAGTTTTAAAAAGCAAAATATGCATGAGCTGATTTTCTTTGAGTTTGTCCAATTATCTCTATTTATAAATCATTGCATAAAATTGCATAATGTGTTTTTAAAAAATCAAATAAGTATTTAATAATTGCCTTTCTAAGGGGAAGTTGCCCAGTAACAGAAATTCCTTATTTCTACTTCTGGGAGGAGACAAAGATGTCTCATAAAATGAAACCTAAATATTGGTGACATAACCAGTGACCAGCATCCACGCTGATGGCACCAAGCTCAGAGGAGATAATTTAAATCAGCTGCCTGTGATTTGATTGGATTTCATCATTATCAACAGCTGTTATCATTTGCCACTAAGATATGGTTGGCAATCTCTGGCTCACCTGGAGAAATGCATTTGGATTTGCCAGCTCAAGGAGCTGCTGGTGTCCAAAATTGTAGAATTATTTCAGGAATGTTGTGCACTTACCATGCTAGGCAACATTAATGTCAAAACTGGCTTGGAACACTGACTGCCTGGTGGTGTAAGCTGGGATTTAATCCCTTATTAATTAATTAGTAGTCTTTACTTTAAGGAACTGTAGCAAAATATGCAAAATTAGCAGTCACACACACACACACACACACACACACACAGAGACCCAATCAGCTCCTTAGCCTACTCAAGTTGCAGAGCTGCTGATTTTTTAAATATAGATAATATAGAAGGCAAAGAAAATGAGGCTGTCACAGTGCAAAAATAAGCACCAAGCCTATATTTCAGCAAAATAATGAAATTGTGAATGCATTTTCCAGGCATCCAGAAGTTAATACTCCTCAGTGCTTTCTCTATCCTTCATCTTCTTGAGCACTGGTAAAATATATCCTCTATTATATATTGAAAATTGTACAAATTAAACCAAGTATTTCCACTAGACAGTAGCCCACATCACACTAGATGGGCCAGACAAAAATTACTTTAGTATTTAAATAAGCACCTGAATTATGACTTCATAAGTGCTGAGAAGAATGAATTCCGGGGTTCAGATTGGCAAACAAAAGTTTTGCCACCTCAGCTCCAAACAGCATGAAGGGTTCATGTCTAATTTTAATTTGCCTTCAGTGGCATTCAAGGCAACTGGTTCTCAAGCAGGGTGTTTCAGCTCTGCTCTGACAAATCATCATCAGTGTATCCAAATTAACCATGGAATTAAGGGTGCTTCCACCTGTGCAGTTACTGACCAGGCACTTCAGCCTGCAGCTGATGTGAGGAAAAAGTAAAATGCTCCTTTTGCCACAATGCACCCAATCTCACAGCATCACAGAAATCAGAGAGGAATCAGGTCCCTGCTGTTGTTTCCTGGGTTAGGAAATCGCTTTTGCAGTTGCTCAGAGCTACAGCTTAGAAACTGGTCTCACTCTCTTGAGCAGAAAATGCTGTTTTTCTCCTCCTACAAATCTCTGGCACGGTCAGTGGCTGAGGAAGCCCCCAGAAGATTCCTGAAGCAGGATTCCTGCTGGGAAAGCCCTGGCTCGTTGCTCTCGAAGCCCCCAGGTACCACTGCAGTGAGCACAGCCCTCAGAATCCAGATCTGGGGATGCAGATCCTGTGCACTCACACTGTGGGATTCCTGGGGCAGAGCAACAAATGGCATGGAATGAAGCCTGAAAATGTATTTATACACTGCCTCAGCCTGCTTTACCCTTCCTGGGGCTATTTCCAATAAATTTGGGTTAGAATGAATTCCTGCTGTGAGCAGCTTCAAAACTGTGGCTTCTTTATTACACAGAATCCAGGAGAAATGGCTAGTGGTTTCCAAGAATCCAAGTGAAACATGAACAGACAATCCTTTATTGTTACCAGTACTAAACCACGAGGCCATGTTCAAACTCTGGAGTGTTTGCTTTGCAGCTCGCTCCTGTCCAAAGCAATTGGACATTTTATTTTGTTTTCCTCCACTCATGTAGAGCTTGTTCTTCTGTTTACCTCTTCTATTTAATTATCCTGCTTCATTATGCTCCCTTTCAAGTCAAGTGCAATTTGAAATGGCTGCAGCAATGGTTGGCAAGTTTCTACTACATTTAGAAGACCAAAAAAATTTAAAAAAAAAAAAAAGAGAGAAAAAAGTGATTACACAACAATTTCATTGAAGTCAATAAGGCCATCCTTGGCATGAAGCATTAGTCAAGATTAAAGATAGCAGAAGGCTGCTTTAAGTCACAGTTAAACACTGCACAAGAGCACTAAATATTGTAAAGGTTAAAGGCTTGGATTTATCACAAGTTTATTATGGGAGCATGAATACTTTTACAACTGTAACCCCATAACAATGTATATTGAGTACTAACAGCACCAGTGCTGCAAATGTCAATTGGCTCATAAATAATTTATCTCAGTTTCATGTATAAATGAATTTAATTGTTTAGGCTACTCCAATTTCCCCAAGATGCTGATTATTAGGGGCAGTGGTGTGCTGGCTGAAAAGATGCCAATTCTTGGTCTAGAAGACTTAAAAAGGACACATTCTGGAACAAGTCGGGAGAGAAATTCCATGGACAGCAGCTAGAGGAGAGCCCACAGGGCTGGCTGATGTGTGGGGATGGGATGTGTGGGATGCCCGGGAATGCCAGGTGAGTGTGCCCCGGGATGGCAGCAGCACCTGCAGTGCACTCTAGCTCTGCTCCACCAGATGGCCCCAAGCACATGCATTCACCCCAAAAAAAAACTCCCAGATGGAATTTTTGACACAAGTCCATTAAACGGCAACTGCTGAAACTCACTGGTGTATTAATGTTTAGAACTGTTTAATTAGGCACAATCAGGAGCCAATTGCAGGCACCTGCACATTAAGGATTTGCTTTTATAAATGTTTTAAATATGATATCCATGGCAATTAAGATGTGCATGGCTGCATCATGCTGATTGAGGTTTTTAATTCCTTTGGAGTTTTATTGCCTGAAGTTTCTTTTTGTCCATCAGACAATAACTTTGTCAATAACTACTTAGGAAAGAGACCAACAGCAACGTGTGTGGAATAGCAGCCAAATCCAATGATAGTGGGAAATTCCCATTTCCATGTGCATCTGTGTAGACATGTACAGAATAAATAAAATTATCTCAGTCTTGACCCTGGTTTTTTTTAACAAAACCCTCCATGACTTTGGAGTTCCTTTAGAGGTGAATCTACAGCCAAGGGCTGTGCAGCACAGATCAGACTGTGCACAGGGAATGTGCATGCAGGAAAGGAAGGGGAAAAGGGGATTTTCCCCATTGTGACCTAGATTTAAACACTCAGACAGATAGGAAAGGAAATGGTAAAAAGTAAAAAGAAAAAAAAATACTGACAAAAGTAAAGACAATGTAAGAAAGAGCTAAAATAGCCCTTCATTTATAACTTTGAAAAAGTAGGTTCTTTAGTGGACTGCGATTGCTAAAGAATAAAAAGCTGCCCTGGGGTCATGTCAGGCCAGATTTTAGTGTTTCTTTGGCCAGCAGTTTTTGCTTAAGCATCTGATTGTCTGCAGACTCAGGCAATGGAAAACTGGAAATGTGGTTCATCCAGATGTGTCTTAATATTTGATCTCAGTGGACCTGAACCCACATCAATTTTATGTCCTGTGATAAATATGATTTAAAATCACTCCCAAATGAAAGTTTTCTGCAATGCTGCTCTTGATTTTGAGTCAGAACTATCAAGGTACGGAAACTTTATTCAACATCCTTTGAATCCTTAAAACACACAAAATTATTTCACTTTTACGTGATGTGTTAAGACTCTTGCCTGGTTTCAGAGTTTCAGGTGTTACTACCATCTGTTTTTTTGCCATATCCCTTTTGCTGCAAGCTTGCTATTTTCCACATCCTTTTGGCAGGATGAAGTTTAGTTGCTTTGATAGAAAAATCAAGGTTTTTTAAGCTCAGTTTACCATGAGCTGCAAGATTTTGCCCCAGGGCAGGTAAGAAGCATACACACATCCTGGCAAAAGGCTGTAATCTCCAGAAAAGCCAGGTCAGCCGTGCTGCCCTTTCTGGCTGTGAACATCTCATTGAGGACTGAAACTTGGCTGCAGGTGACTCAAAGAGAAATTAATCTTTGTGAGAGAAAAGTACTGAGAACCTGAGTTAGGCACCTCACAGGATGGATAGCTGCCTCCCTCGGGGTGGGGTCAGTTCTCTCTCCTCTGCATCACTCTTAAAAACATAAATAGCACTGGGGGCACCTGCTGGGCCTGATGGAGGGATGGGATGAATACAAAACCGGGATGTTCCCAGGGTCACTGTGGTTTGCTCTAAGAATGTTCTGTAGTCCAGTGGCTGTGCTGTTCCTCTTGCTGGGTTGTAGCTTAATTCCTCAATGTAAGCCTAAAATCTTTTTCTTGCTATTTACCACTAAAATAATTTTCTTGCTATTTACCACTCATATTCAGTTTAAAAGTCAAAGCAAATTTTGTTCAGCACCCAGCTGCAAGCTGATTTTTTTAAAAAAAATCAGTCTGAAGTATTTATGCTTTGTAAATCACCATCAGCTGATACATGTTGGAGAGCCAGAACACTGCAAGCAGATCGCTGCAGCAGGACAAATCTTGTGTCAGTTGTGACTAGAACTCCTCTTTTCATAACTGGCTTGATTCACACAAATTATGAGGCTATTTCTGCCTGTTAATAAAAACAAGGATTGTTCCTGTGCACACCTATCAAGAGTGTAGGCACAGTTTCAGTCACTGGGGACACAAACCAGAGGAAGTACAAGTGTTTGACAACACAAGAGCAACTGAGGAAGGTCACACATCCTTTACCAGCCCCACCAGTTAAAATACAGGTTTCACAGTTTAGCTTTGCTTGCTGAGAGCAAATCACACTTTTTAAAATCCAGACTAGAAGTAGCTGACTGGGCTTTGTCTGAAAATTAATGAAATAAGGTGTACAAGGGAGAAAGGTCTCTTTCAAGTAACATTTTTAGTGTTCTCTCCAACACCAGTTTTCTGGGTTTCAGTAATACTCTTTGCAACTAATCTAGCTATCTGTAGATGAGTTTAGTACAGAATCTTATGTCTCTGTTCTTCCACAAACACGATCAATAAAAGTTTTACTGCTTAGTAGTTAATTCAGAGTTCAAGGCTCCCCTTTAATGCACAGTGCATTTGTTAGGCAGATAGGTTTAACAAAGCTTCTCTGGCGTTAATTCTCCAGCAATAATCATGTAGTAAAGTGGATTGGATTCCAGCTGCAGCCCTGATGGCTGTTTTGTAGCTATGTGCAGTGCTAATAGCTGTGAACACTTTCCTGAAGGACATGCCCCTTGAAATGCCCCAAGAAAGCAGATAATTAAATGCATCTAAATGTGAATTCGTTTGCTGCATTTCATGACTTAAGGTTGAAACTCTCTTACAATTAAATATATTGAGGAGTCTCTCCATGCTTAGGAAGTTAAAGGAAGTTAAATGAACTCTGTGCAAAAGCAGACTAATACAATATGAGGATTTGGGCAGCTCAGAGAATGCCATTGAGAGGAATGGTGGATGGATTGGAGGAATCTCATGAGCAAACCAAGTCATTGCTTGTTTTGCTGCCTTTGTCCCATCCCAGCAATTTGGGGCCCCATATAACTGCAACCTCTGCATGTTTAGCTAAACTCATCCCTGGGAATGAGCAGGCACTGAATTAATGGCACCTTTCAGCTATAACATCACATATTATGCAGAATCTGGCCAAGGGACACCGGGGTGACAGTCTGGGTTGTCTGCATTAACAATGAGGAGTGGGGTTTCAAATGGCATGGATGTGTGAGCAGGTGAGAGACCTGTTACACAAATACACCCAGCAGAACGGGTTCAAACGCTGTTAATCCTTTATGCAGAGATGAAGCGAATGGGCCAAGCTCAGCGGCAGCACGGGTGTTCTGGTGCGCGATTCCCTTTGCACGGCGGGCACCCGCTGTTATTTATCTCTGTGCGCTAATGCTCCCTCTCGCCAGCCCCATCTATTTTTTTTTTTCTCCATCTTTTCGAAGCTCGGGGCTTCATTAGGAGCCAGAGATGAACACCGGAACGCCGGTCGGAGCTGCAATCCAGCGTGCGGCGGCGGTGCCCTGGGATGTCAGCCCCTCGCACCGATGCGTTCATGGCCCTCCAGGGAAGGATGGGGCGCGCTGCGTTAAATGGGGCAGAAAAAGCGCTCCCATCGCGCCCCTTCCCCGCGTTAGGCGAGAACAGCATCCCGCTGCCGAGGCACCGGGGCGGTGGCGCAGGGCGGCCCCGAGGGGCGGGCGGGACGGACCCGGCTGCGGCTCCGAGGGGCGGGCGGGGAGGCGGGGAGGGGAAATCCCCAGGATCCCCGGCCCCTCCGCCGA